>CM036178.1:96101142-96196565 GCA_020631735.1 Saccharum officinarum | reverse complement strand
CGCTAACTCTGTCTCAAAATAGATCAAAACGAAATTCCGCAGACCCACGTCACCTAGGAGTTCCAATGTGTGCCTCCAATACTATTTCTGAGCCTACGGTACGTTCGACGCATACCATGCACCAATCTTGCATCAAATGTAGCACTATCTCCAAACGGTCCGAACCGAGCTTCTAGTTGAGCCCTCGTCACCTAGGAGTTCCCGTCGAGTGCGTCCAAAACGATGTCAATGCCTATGGTATGTTCGGTGCAAACCGTGCTCATATCTTGCACTGACACTAGCACTGTCTCCAAACAAACTAAAACAAGATTCCACACGACCCACGTCACTTACGAGTTCCATCGGGTGCATCAAAAAGCTACTTATGAGCCCATGGTACATTCAGTGCAAACCATGCACCTATCTTGCGCCAAGATTAGCACTGTCTGCAAACGGACCGAATAGAGCTCCACCAGACCCTCGTCACGTAGGAGTACCATCGGGTGCTTCTAAAAGATTTATGAGCCTATGGTACGTTTGTGGCAAACTGAGCACCTATCTTGCACCGACGCTAACACTGTCTCAAAACAGATCGAAACGAGATTCCACATGACCCACGTCACCTAGGAGTTCCACGGGTGCCTCCAATATTATTTCTGAGCCTATGTACGTTCGCTGCAAACCGTGCACCAGTCTTGCATCAAGAGTAGCACTATCTCCAAACGGACCGAACCAAGCTTTCACTTGAGCCACGTCACCTAGGAGTCCCATCGTCCGTCCAATACGATTTCTATGCCTATGGTATGTTCGGTGCAAACCGTGCACCCGTCTTGCACTGAAACTAACATTGTCTCCAAATGAACTAAAACGAGATTCCACACGACCCACGTCAGTTACGAGTTCCATCGGGTGCGTCCAAAACTATTTATGAGCCTATGGTACGTTCAGTGCAAACCGTGCACCAGTCTTGTGTTAAGATTAGCACTATCTCCAAGCGTAACGAACAGAGCTCTACTGGACCCTCGTTGCCTAGGGGTACCATCGGGTGTGTCTAAAACGATTTATGAGCCTATGGTACGTCTGACTCAAACCAAGCACCTATCTTGCACCGACGCTAACACTGTCTCAAAACAGATCGAAAACCAGATTCCACATGACTCACGTCACCTAGGAGTTCCATCGGGTGCCTCGTATACAATTTCCAAGCCTACGGTACGTTCGACGCAAACCGTGCACCAATCTTGCATCAAGAGTAGCACTATCACCAAATGGACCGAACCGAGCTTCCACTTCAACCTTGTCACCTAGGAGTCCCATCGAGTGCGTCCAAAATGATTTCTATGCCAATGGTATGTTCGGTGCATACCGTGCACCTATCTTGCACTGACACTAACACTGTCTCCAAACAGACTAAAAGAAGATTCCACATGACCCACGTCATTTACGAGTTCCATCGGGTGCGCCCAAAACTATGCTATGGTACGTTGAGTGCAAACTGTGCACCTATCTTGTGTCAAGATTAGCACTATCTCCAAACAGACCGAAAAGAGCTCCACCAGACCCTCGTCACCTAGGAGCACCATCGGGTGCGTCTAAAATTATTTATGAGCCAATGGTACTTTTGATGCAAACCTAGCTCCTATCTTGCACTGACGCTAACTCTGTCTCAAAATAGATCAAAACGAAATTCCACAGACCCACGTCACCTAGGAGTTCCAATGTGTGCCTCCAATACTATTTCTGAGCCTACGGTACGTTCGACGCATACCATGCACCAATCTTGCATCAAATGTGGCACTATCTCCAAACGGTCCGAACCGAGCTTCTAGTTGAGCCTCGTCACCTAGGAGTCCCGTCGAGTGCGTCCAAAACGATGTCAATGCCTATGGTATGTTCGGTGCAAACCGTGCTCATATCTTGCACTGACACTAGCACTGTCTCCAAACAAACTAAAACAAGATTCCACACGACCCACGTCACTTACGAGTTCCATAGGGTGCATCAAAAAGCTACTTATGAGCCCATGGTACATTCAGTGCAAACCATGCACCTATCTTGCGCCAAGATTAGCACTGTCTGCAAACGGACCGAATAGAGCTCCACCAGACCCTCGTCACGTAGGAGTACCATCGGGTGCTTCTAAAATGATTTATGAGCCTATGGTACGTTTGTGGCAAACTGAGCACCTATCTTGCACCGACGCTAACACTGTCTCAAAACAGATCGAAACGAGATTCCACATGACCCACGTCACCTAGGAGTTCCACCGGGTGCCTCCAATATTATTTCTGAGCCTATGTACGTTCGCTGCAAACCGTGCACCAGTCTTGCATCAAGAGTAGCACTATCTCCAAACGGACCGAACCAAGCTTTCACTTGAGCCACGTCACCTAGGAGTCCCATCGTCCGTCCAATACGATTTCTATGCCTATGGTATGTTCGTGCAAACCGTGCACCCGTCTTGCACTGAAACTAACATTGTCTCCAAATGAACTAAAACGAGATTCCACACGACCCACGTCAATTACGAGTTCCATCGGGTGCGTCGAAAACTATTTTATGAGCCTATGGTACGTTCAGTGCAAACCGTGCACCAGTCTTGTGTTAAGATTAGCACTATCTCCAAGCGTAACGAACAGAGCTCTACTGGACCCTCGTTGCCTAGGGTACCATCGGGTGTGTCTAAAACGATTTATGAGCCTATGGTACGTCTGACTCAAACCGAGCACCTATCTTGCACCGACGCTAACACTGTCTCAAAACAGATCGAAAACGAGATTCCACATGACTCACGTCACCTAGGAGTTCCATCGGGTGCCTCGTATACAATTTCCAAGCCTACGGTACGTTCGACGCAAACCGTGCACCAATCTTGCATCAAGAGTAGCACTATCACCAAATGGACCGAACCGAGCTTCCACTTCAACCTTGTCACCTAGGAGTCCCATCGAGTGCGTCCAAAATGATTTCTATGCCAATGGTATGTTCGGTGCATACCGTGCACCTATCTTGCACTGACACTAACACTGTCTCCAAACGGACTAAAAGAAGATTCCACATGACCCACGTCATTTACGAGTTCCATCGGGTGCGTCCAAAACTATGTATGAGCCTATGGTACGTTGAGTGCAAACCGTGCACCTATCTTGTGTCAAGATTAGCACTATCTCCAAACAGACCGAACAGAGCTCCACCAGACCCTCGTCACCTAGGAGCACCATCGGGTGCGTCTAAAATGATTTATGAGCCAATGGTACTTTTGATGCAAACCTAGCTCCTATCTTGCACTGACGCTAACTCTGTCTCAAAATAGATCAAAACGAAATTCCGCAGACCCACGTCACCTAGGAGTTCCAATGTGTGCCTCCAATACTATTTCTGAGCCTACGGTACGTTCGACGCATACCATGCACCAATCTTGCATCAAATGTAGCACTATCTCCAAACGGTCCGAACCGAGCTTCTAGTTGAGCCTCGTCACCTAGGAGTCCCGTCGAGTGCGTCCAAAACGATGTCAATGCCTATGGTATGTTCGGTGCAAACCGTGCTCATATCTTGCACTGACACTAGCACTGTCTCCAAACAAACTAAAACAAGATTCCACACGACCCACGTCACTTACGAGTTCCATCGGGTGCATCAAAAACTACTTATGAGCCCATGGTACATTCAGTGCAAACCATGCACCTATCTTGCGCCAAGATTAGCACTGTCTGCAAACGGACCGAATAGAGCTCCACCAGACCCTCGTCACGTAGGAGTACCATCGGGTGCTTCTAAAATGATTTATGAGCCTATGGTACGTTTGTGGCAAACTGAGCACCTATCTTGCACCGACGCTAACACTGTCTCAAAACAGATCGAAACGAGATTCCACATGACCCACGTCACCTAGGAGTTCCACCGGGTGCCTCCAATATTATTTCTGAGCCTATGTACGTTCGCTGCAAACCGTGCACCAGTCTTGCATCAAGAGTAGCACTATCTCCAAACGGACCGAACCAAGCTTTCACTTGAGCCACGTCACCTAGGAGTCCCATCGTCCGTCCAATACGATTTCTATGCCTATGGTATGTTCGGTGCAAACCGTGCACCTATCTTGCACTGAAACTAACATTGTCTCCAAATGAACTAAAACGAGATTCACACGACCCACGTCAATTACGAGTTCCATCGGGTGCGTCGAAAACTATTTATGAGCCTATGGTACGTTCAGTGCAAACCGTGCACCAGTCTTGTGTTAAGATTAGCACTATCTCCAAGCGTAACGAACAGAGCTCTACTGGACCCTCGTTGCCTAGGGGTACCATCGGGTGTGTCTAAAACGATTTATGAGCCTATGGTACGTCTGACTCAAACCGAGCACCTATCTTGCACCGACGCTAACACTGTCTCAAAACAGATCGAAAACGAGATTCCACATGACTCACGTCACCTAGGAGTTCCATCGGGTGCCTCGTATACAATTTCCAAGCCTACGGTACGTTCGACGCAAACCGTGCACCAATCTTGCATCAAGAGTAGCACTATCACCAAATGGACCGAACCGAGCTTCCACTTCAACCTTGTCACCTAGGAGTCCCATCGAGTGCGTCCAAAATGATTTCTATGCCAATGGTATGTTCGGTGCATACCGTGCACCTATCTTGCACTGACACTAACACTGCCTCCAAACGGACTAAAAGAAGATTCCACATGACCCACGTCATTTACGAGTTCCATCGGTGCGTCCAAAACTATGTATGAGCCTATGGTATGTTGAGTGCAAACCGTGCACCTATCTTGTGTCAAGATTAGCACTATCTCCAAACAGACCGAACAGAGCTCCACCAGACCCTCGTCACCTAGGAGCACCATCGGGTGCGTCTAAAATGATTTATGAGCCAATGGTACTTTTGATGCAAACCTAGCTCCTATCTTGCACTGACGCTAACTCTGTCTCAAAATAGATCAAAACGAAATTCCACAGACCCACGTCACCTAGGAGTTCCAATGTGTGCCTCCAATACTATTTCTGAGCCTACGGTACGTTCGACGCATACCATGCACCAATCTTGCATCAAATGTAGCACTATCTCCAAACGGTCCGAACCGAGCTTCTAGTTGAGCCTCGTCACCTAGGAGTCCCGTCGAGTGCGTCCAAAACGATGTCAATGCCTATGGTATGTTCGGTGCAAACCGTGCTCATATCTTGCACTGACACTAGCACTGTCTCCAAACAAACTAAAACAAGATTCCACACGACCCACGTCACTTACGAGTTCCATCGGGTGCATCAAAAACTACTTATGAGCCCATGGTACATTCAGTGCAAACCATGCACCTATCTTGCGCCAAGATTAGCACTGTCTGCAAACGGACCGAATAGAGCTCCACCAGACCCTCGTCACGTAGGAGTACCATCGGGTGCTTCTAAAACGATTTATGAGCCTATGGTACGTTTGTGGCAAACTGAGCACCTATCTTGCACCGACGCTAACACTGTCTCAAAACAGATCGAAACGAGACTCCACATGACCCACGTCACCTAGGAGTTCCACCGGGTGCCTCCAATATTATTTCTGAGCCTATGTACGTTCGCTGCAAACCGTGCACCAGTCTTGCATCAAGAGTAGCACTATCTCCAAACGGACCGAACCAAGCTTTCACTTGAGCCACGTCACCTAGGAGTCCCATCGTCCGTCCAATACGATTTCTATGCCTATGGTATGTTCGGTGCAAACCGTGCACCCGTCTTGCACTGAAACTAACATTGTCTCCAAATGACTAAAACGAGATTCCACACGACCCACGTCAATTACGAGTTCCATCGGGTGCGTCGAAAACTATATTATGAGCCTATGGTACGTTCAGTGCAAACCGTGCACCAGTCTTGTGTTAAGATTAGCACTATCTCCAAGCGTAACGAACAGAGATCTACAGGACCCTCGTTGCCTAGGGGTACCATCGGGTGTGTCTAAAACGATTTATGAGCCTATGGTACGTCTGACTCAAACCAAGCACCTATCTTGCACCGACGCTAACACTGTCTCAAAACAGATCGAAAACGAGATTCCACATGACTCACGTCACCTAGGAGTTCCATCGGGTGCCTCGTATACAATTTCCAAGCCTACGGTACGTTCGACGCAAACCGTGCACCAATCTTGCATCAAGAGTAGCACTATCACCAAATGGACCGAACCGAGCTTCCACTTCAGCCTTGTCACCTAGGAGTCCATCGAGTGCGTCCAAAATGATTTCTATGCCAATGGTATGTTCGGTGCAAACCGTGCACCTATCTTGCACTGACACTAACACTGTCTCCAAACGGACTAAAAGAAGATTCCACATGACCCACGTCATTTACGAGTTCCATCGGGTGCGCCCAAAACTATGTATGAGCCTAGGGTACGTTGAGTGCAAACCGTGCACCTATCTTGTGTCAAGATTAGCACTATCTCCAAACAGACCGAAAAGAGCTCCACCAGACCCTCGTCACCTAGGAGCACCATCAGGTGCGTCTAAAATTATTTATGAGCCAATGGTACTTTTGATGCAAACATAGCTCCTATCTTGCACTGACGCTAACTCTGTCTCAAAATAGATCAAAACGAAATTCTGCAGACCCACGTCACCTAGGAGTTCCAATGTGTGCCTCCAATACTATTTCTGAGCCTACGGTACGTTCGACGCATACCATGCACCAATCTTGCATCAAATGTAGCACTATCTCCAAACGGTCCGAACCGAGCTTCTAGTTGAGTCCCGTCGAGTGCGTCCAAAACGATGTCAATGCCTATGGTATGTTCGGTGCAAACCGTGCTCATATCTTGCACTGACACTAGTACTGTCTCTAAACAAACTAAAACAAGATTCCACACGACCCACGTCACTTACGAGTTCCATCGGGTGCATCAAAAACTACTTATGAGCCCATGGTACATTCAGTGCAAACCATGCACCTATCTTGCGCCAAGATTAGCACTGTCTGCAAACGGACCGAATAGAGCTCCACCAGACCCTCGTCACGTAGGAGTACCATCGGGTGCTTCTAAAACGATTTATGAGCCTATGGTACGTTTGTGGCAAACTGAGCACCTATCTTGCACCGACGCTAACACTGTCTCGAAAACAGATCGAAACGAGATTCCACATGACCCACGTCACCTAGGAGTTCCACCGGGTGCCTCCAATATTATTTCTGAGCCTATGTACGTTCGCTGCAAACCGTGCACCAATCTTGCATCAAGAGTAGCACTATCTCCAAACGGACCGAACCAAGCTTCCACTTGAGCCACGTCACCTAGGAGTCCCATCGTCCGTCCAATACGATTTCTATGCCTATGGTATGTTCGGTGCAAACCGTGCACCTATCTTGCACTGAAACTAACACTGTCTCCAAATGACTAAAACGAGATTCACACGACCCACGTCAATTACGAGTTCCATCGGGTGCGTCCAAAACTATTTATGAGCCTATGGTACGTTCAGTGCAAACCGTGCACCAGTCTTGCGTCAAGATTAGCACTATCTCCAAGCGTACCGAACAGAGCTCTACCAGACCCTCGTTGCCAAGGAGTACCATCGGGTGTGTCTAAAACGATTTATGAGCCTATGGTACGTCTGACTCAAACCGAGCACCTATCTTGCACCGACGCTAACACTATCTCAAAACAGATCGAAACGAGGTTCCACATGACTCACGTCACCTAGGAGTTCCATCGGGTGCCTCGTATACAATTTCCAAGCCTACGGTACGTTCGACGCAAACCGTGCACCAATCTTGCATCAAGAGTAGCACTATCACCAAATGGACCGAACCGAGCTTCCACTTGAGCCTCGTCACCTAGGAGTCCATCGTGTGCGTCCAAAATGATTTCTATGCCAATGGTATGTTCGGTGCAAACCGTGCACCTATCTTGCACTGACACTAACACTGTCTCTAAACGGACTAAAAGAAGATTCCACATGACCCACGTCAGTTACGAGTTCCATCGGATGCGTCCAAAACTATTTATGAGCCTATGGTACGTTGAGTGCAAACCGTGCACCTATCTTGTGTCAAGATTAGCACTATTTCCAAACAGACCGAATAGAGCTCGACCACACCCTCGTCACCTAGGAGCACCATCGGGTGCTTCTAAAACGATTTATGAGCCTATGGTACGTTTGATGCAAACCTAGCTCCTATCTTTCACTGACGCTAACTCTGTCTCAAAATAGATCAAAACGAAATTCCACAGACCCACGTCACCTAGGAGTTCCAATGTGTGCCTCCAATACTATTTCTGAGCCTACGGTACGTTCGACGCATACCATGCAACAATCTTGCATCAAATGTTGCACTATCTCCAAATGGTCCGAACCAAGCTTCTAGTTGAGCCTCGTCACCAAGAAGTCCCGTCGAGTGCGTCCAAAATGATGTCAATACCTATGGTATGTTCGGTGCAAACCGTGCTCATATCTTACACTGACACTAGCACTGTCTCCAAACAAACTAAAACAAGATTCCACACGACCCACGTCACTTACGAGTTCCATCGGGTGCATCAAAAACTATTTATGAGCCCATGGTACATTCAGTGCAAACCATGCACCTATCTTGCGCCAAGATTAGCACTATCTGCAAACGGACCGAATAGAGCTCCACCAGACCCTCGTCACGTAGGAGTACCATCGGGTGCTTCTAAAACGATTTATGAGCCTATGGTACGTTTGTGGCAAACTGAGCACCTATCTTGCACCGACGCTAACACTGTCTCGAAAACAGATCGAAACGAGATTCCACATGACCCATGTGACATAGGAGTTCCACCGGGTGCCTCCAATATTATTTCTGAGCCTATGTACGTTCGGTGCAAACCGTGCACCAATCTTGCATCAAGAGTAGCACTATCTCCAAACGGACCGAACCAAGCTTCCACTTGAGCCACGTCACCTAGGAGTCCCATCGTCCGTCCAATACGATTTCTATGCCTATGGTATGTTCGGTGCAAACCGTGCACCTATCTTGCACTGAAACTAACACTGTCTCCAAATAGACTAAAACGAGATTCAACACGACCCACGTCAATTACGAGTTCCATCGGGTGCGTCCAAAACTATTTATGAGCCTATGGTACGTTCAGTGCAAACCGTGCACCAGTCTTGCGTCAAGATTAGCACTATCTCCAAGCGTACCGAACAGAGCTCTACCAGACCCTCGTTGCCTAGGAGTACCATCGGGTGTGTCTAAAACGATTTATGAGCCTATGGTACGTCTGACTCAAACCGAGCACCTATCTTGCACCGAGGCTAACACTGTCTCAAAACAGATCGAAACGAGGTTCCACATGACTCACGTCACCTAGGAGTTCCATCGGGTGCCTCGTATACAATTTCCAAGACTACGGTACGTTTGACGCAAACCGTGCACCAATCTTGCATCAAGAGTAGCACTATCACCAAATGGACCGAACCGAGCTTCCACTTGAGCCTCGTCACCTAGGAGTTCCATCATGTGCGTCCAAAATGATTTCTATGCCAATGGTATGTTCGGTGCAAACCGTGCACCTATCTTGCACTGACACTAACACTGTCTCCAAACGGACTAAAAGAAGATTCCACATGACCCACGTCAGTTACGAGTTCCATCGGATGCGTCCAAAACTATTTATGAGCCTATGGTACGTTGAGTGCAAACCGTGCACCTATCTTGTGTCAAGATTAGCACTATTTCCAAACAGACCGAATAGAGCTCCACCACACCCTCGTCACCTAGGAGCACCATCGGGTGCGTCTAAAATGATTTATGAGCCTATGGTACGTTTGATGCAAACCTAGCTCCTATCTTGCACTGACGCTAACTCTGTCTCAAAATAGATCAAAATGAAATTCCACAGACCCACGTCACCTAGGAGTTCCAATGTGTGCCTCCAATACTATTTCTGAGCCTACGGTACGTTCGACGCATACCATGCACCAATCTTGCATCAAATGTAGCACTATCTCCAAATGGTCCGAACCGAGCTTCTAGTTGAGCCTCATCACCTAGGAGTCCCGTCGAGTGTGTCCAAAACGATGTCAATGCCTCTGGTATGTTCGGTGCAAACCGTGCTCATATCTTCCACTGACACTAGCACTGTCTCCAAACAAACTAAAACAAGATTCCACACGACCCACGTCACTTACGACCTCCATCGGGTGCATCAAAAACTATTTATGAGCCCATGGTACCTTCAATGCAAACCATGCACCTATCTTGCGCCAAGATTAGCACTATCTGCAAACGGACCGAATAGAGCTCCACCAGACCCTCGTCACGTAGGAGTACCATCGGGTGCTTCTAAAACGATTTATGAGCCTATGGTACGTTTGTGGCAAACTGAGCACCTATCTTGCACCGACGCTAACACTGTCTCAAAACAGATCGAAACAACATTCCACATGACCCACGTCACCTTGGAGTTCCACCGGGTGCCTCCAATATTATTTCTGAGCCTATGTACGTTCGGTGCAAACCGTGCACCAATCTTGCATCAAGAGTAGCACTATCTCCAAACGGACCGAACCAAGCTTCCACTTGAGCCACGTCACCTAGGAGTCCCATCGTCCGTCCAATACGATTTCTATGCCTATGGTATGTTCGGTGCAAACCGTGCACCTATCTTGCACTGAAACTAACACTGTCTCCAAACGGACTAAAACGAGATTCACACGACCCACGTCAATTACGAGTTCCGTCGGGTGCGTCCAAAACTATTTATGAGCCTATGGTACGTTCAGTGCAAACCGTGCACCAGTCTTGCGTCAAGATTAGCACTATCTCCAAGCGTACCGAACAGAGCTCTACCAGACCCTCGTTGCCTAGGAGTACCATCGGGTGTGTCTAAAACGATTTATGAGCCTATGGTACGTCTGACTCAAACCGAGCACCTATCTTGCACCGAGGCTAACACTGTCTCAAAACAGATCGAAACGAGGTTCCACATGACTCACGTCACCTAGGAGTTCCATCGGGTGCCTCGTATACAATTTCCAAGCCTACGGTACGTTCGACGCAAACCGTGCACCAATCTTGCATCAAGAGTAGCACTATCACCAAATGGACCGAACCGAGCTTCCACTTGAGCCTCGTCACCTAGGAGTTCCATCGTGTGCGTCCAAAATGATTTCTATGCCAATGGTATGTTCGGTGCAAACCGTGCACCTATCTTGCACTGACACTAACACTGTCTCCAAACGGACTAAAAGAAGATTCCACATGACCCACGTCAGTTACGAGTTCCATCGGATGCGTCCAAAACTATTTATGAGCCTATGGTACGTTGAGTGCAAACCGTGCACCTATCTTGTGTCAAGATTAGCACTATTTCCAAACAGACCGAATAGAGCTCCACCACACCCTCGTCACCTAGGAGCACCATCGGGTCCGTCTAAAATGATTTATGAGCCTATGGTACGTTTGATGCAAACCTAGCTCCTATCTTGCACTGACGCTAACTCTGTCTCAAAATAGATCAAAATGAAATTCCACAGACCCACGTCACCTAGGAGTTCCAATGTGTGCCTCCAATACTATTTCTGAGCCTACGGTAAGTTCGACGCATACCATGCACCAATCTTGCGTCAAATGTAGCACTATCTCCAAATGGTCCGAACCGAGCTTCTAGTTGAGCCTCATCACCTAGGAGTCCCGTCGAGTGTGTCCAAAACGATGTCAATGCCTCTGGTATGTTCGGTGCAAACCGTGCTCATATCTTCCACTGACACTAGCACTGTCTCCAAACAAACTAAAACAAGATTCCACATGACCCACGTCACTTACGACCTCCATCGGGTGCCTCAAAAACTATTTATGAGCCCATGGTACCTTCACTGCAACCATGCACCTATCTTGCGCTAAGATTAGCAATTTCTGCAAACGGACCGAATAGAGCTCCACCAGACCCTCGTCACGTAGGAGTACCATCGGGTGCTTCTAAAACGATTTATGAGCCTATGGTACGTTTGTGGCAAACTGAGCACCTATCTTGCACCGACGCTAACACTGTCTCAAAACAGATCGAAACAACATTCCACATGACCCACGTCACCTTGGAGTTCCACCGGGTGCCTCCAATATTATTTCTGAGCCTATGTACGTTCGGTGCAAACCGTGCACCAATCTTGCATCAAGAGTAGCACTATCTCCAAACGGACCGAACCAAGCTTCCACTTGAGCCACGTCACCTAGGAGTCCCATCGTCCGTCCAATACGATTTCTATGCCTATGGTATGTTCGGTACAAACCATGCACCTATCTTGCACTGAAACTAACACTGTCTCCAAATCGACTAAAACGAGATTCATCAAGACCCACGTCAATTACGAGTTCCGTCGGGTGCCTCCAAAACTATTTATGAGTCTATGGTACGTTCAGTGCAAACCGTGCATCAGTCTTGCGTCAAGATTAGCACTATCACCAAGCGTACCGAACAGAGCTCTACCAGACCCTCGTTGCCTAGGAGTACCATCGGGTGTGTCTAAAACGATTTATGAGCCTATGGTACGTCTGACTCAAACCGAGCACCTATCTTGCATCGAGGCTAACACTGTCTCAAAACAGATCGAAACGAGGTTCCACATGACTCACGTCACCTAGGAGTTCCATCGGGTGCCTCGTATACAATTTCCAAGCCTACGGTACGTTCGACGCAAACCGTGCACCAATCTTGCATCAAGAGTAGCACTATCACCAAATGGACCGAACCGAGCTTCCACTTGAGCCTCGTCACCTAGGAGTTCCATCATGTGCGTCCAAAATGATTTCTATGCCAATGGTATGTTCGGTGCAAACCGTGCACCTATCTTGCACTGACACTAACGCTGTCTCCAAACGGACTAAAAGAAGATTCCACATGACCCACGTCAGTTACGAGTTCCATCGGATGCGTCCAAAACTATTTATGAGCCTATGGTACGTTGAGTGCAAACCGTGCACCTATCTTGTGTCAAGATTAGCACTATTTCCAAACAGACCGAATAGAGCTCCACCACACCCTCGTCACCTAGGAGCACCATCGGGTCCGTCTAAAATGATTTATGAGCCTATGGTACGTTTGATGCAAACCTAGCTCCTATCTTGCACTGACGCTAACTCTGTCTCAAAATAGATCAAAATGAAATTCCACAGACCCACGTCACCTAGGAGTTCCAATGTGTGCCTCCAATACTATTTCTGAGCCTACGGTAAGTTCGACGCATACCATGCACCAATCTTGCGTCAAATGTAGCACTATCTCCAAATGGTCCGAACCGAGCTTCTAGTTGAGCCTCATCACCTAGGAGTCCCGTCGAGTGTGTCCAAAACGATGTCAATGCCTCTGGTATGTTCGGTGCAAACCGTGCTCATATCTTCCACTGACACTAGCACTGTCTCCAAACAAACTAAAACAAGATTCCACACGACCCACGTCACTTACGACCTCCATCGGGTGCATCAAAAACTATTTATGAGCCCATGGTACCTTCAATGCAAACCATGCACCTGTCTTGCGCCAAGATTAGCACTTTGTGCAAATGGACCGAATAGAGCTCCACCAGACCCTCGTCACGTAGGAGTACCATCGGGTGCTTCTAAAACGATTTATGAGCCTATGGTACGTTTGTGGCAAACTGAGCACCTAGCTTGCACCGACACTAACACTATCTCAAAACAGATCGAAACAACATTCCACATGACCCACTTCACCTTGGAGTTCCACCGGGTGCCTCCAATATTATTTCTGAGCCTATGTACGTTCGGTGCAAACCGTGCACCAATCTTGCATCAAGAGTAGCACTATCTCCAAACGGACCGAACCAAGCTTCCACTTGAGCCACGTCACCTAGGAGTCCCATCGTCCGTCCAATACGATTTCTATGCCTATGGTATGTTCGGTGCAAACCGTGCACCTATCTTGCACTGAGACTAACACTGTCTCCAAATGGACTAAAACGAGATTCAACACGACCCACGTCAATTACGAGTTCCGTCGGGTGCGTCCAAAACTATTTATGAGCCTATGGTACGTTCAGTGCAAACCGTGCACCAGTCTTGCGTCAAGATTAGCACTATCTCCAAGCGTACCGAACAGAGCTCTACCAGACCCTCGTTGCCTAGGACTACCATCGGGTGTGTCTAAAACGATTTATGAGCCTATGGTACGTCTGACTCAAACCGAGCACCTATCTTGCACCGATGCTAACATAGTCTCAAAATAGATCGAAACGCGGTTCCATATGACTCACGTCACCAAGGAGTTCCATTGGGTGCCTCGTGTACAATTTCCAAGACTACGGTACGTTCGACGCAAACCGTGCACCAATCTTGCATCAAGAGTAGCACTATCACCAAATGGACCGAACTGAGCTTCCACTTGAGCCTCGTCACCTAGGAGTTCCATCGTGTGCGTCCAAAATGATTTCTATGCCAATGGTATGTTCGGTGCAAACCGTGCACCAATCTTGCACTGACACTAACACTGTCTCCAAACAGACTAAAAGAAGATTCCACATGACCCACGTCAGTTACGAGTTCCATCGGATGCGTCCAAAACTATTTATGAGCCAATGGTACGTTGAGTGCAAACCGTGCACCTATCTTGTGTCAAGATTAGCACTATTTCTAAACAGACCGAATAGAGCTCCACCACTCCCTCGTCACTTAGGAGCACCATCGGGTACGTATAAAATGATTTATGAGCCTATGGTACGTTTAATGCAAACCTAGCTCCTATCTTGCACTGACGCTAACTCTGTCTCAAAATAGTTCAAAATGAAATTCCACAGACCCATGTCACCTAGGAGTTCTAATGTGTGCCTCCAATACTATTTCTGAGCCTATGGTACGTTCGACGCATACCATGCACCAATCTTGCATCAAATGTAGCACTATCTCCAAATGGTCCGAACCGAGCTTCTAGTTGAGCCTCGTCACCTAGGAGTCCCGTCAAGTGCGTCCAAAACGATGTCAATGCCTCTGGTATGTTCGGTGCAAACTGTGCTCATATCTTCCACTGACACTAGCACTGTCTCCAAACAAACTAAAACAAGATTCCACATGACCCACGTCACTTACGACCTCCATCGGGTGCCTCAAAAACTATTTATGAGCCCATGGTACCTTCACTGCAAACCATGCACCTATCTTGCGCCAAGATTAGCAATTTCTGCAAACGGACCGAATAGAGCTCCACCAGACCCTCGTCACGTAGGAGTACCATCGGGTGCTTCTAAAACGATTTATGAGCCTATGGTACGTTTGTGGCAAACTGAGCACCTATCTTGCACCGACGCTAACACTGTCTCAAAACAGATCGAAACAACATTCCACATGACCCACGTCACCTTGGAGTTCCACCGGGTGCCTCCAATATTATTTCTGAGCCTATGTACGTTCGGTGCAAACCGTGCACCAATCTTGCATCAAGAGTAGCACTATCTCCAAACGGACCGAACCAAGCTTCCACTTGAGCCACGTCACCTAGGAGTCCCATCGTCCGTCCAATACGATTTATATGCCTATGGTATGTTCGGTACAAACCATGCACCTATCTTGCACTGAAACTAACACTGTCTCCAAATCGACTAAAACGAGATTCATCAAGACCCACGTCAATTACGAGTTCCGTCGGGTGCCTCCAAAACTATTTATGAGTCTATGGTACGTTCAGTGCAAACCGTGCATCAGTCTTGCGTCAAGATTAGCACTATCACCAAGCGTACCGAACAGAGCTCTACCAGACCCTCGTTGCCTAGGAGTACCATCGGGTGTGTCTAAAACGATTTATGAGCCTATGGTACGTCTGACTCAAACCGAGCACCTATCTTGCATCGAGGCTAACACTGTCTCAAAACAGATCGAAACGAGGTTCCACATGACTCACGTCACCTAGGAGTTCCATCGGGTGCCTCGTATACAATTTCCAAGCCTACGGTACGTTCGACGCAAACCGTGCACCAATCTTGCATCAAGAGTAGCACTATCACCAAATGGACCGAACCGAGCTTCCACTTGAGCCTCGTCACCTAGGAGTTCCATCATGTGCGTCCAAAATGATTTCTATGCCAATGGTATGTTCGGTGCAAACCGTGCACCTATCTTGCACTGACACTAACGCTGTCTCCAAACGGACTAAAAGAAGATTCCACATGACCCACGTCAGTTACGAGTTCCATCGGATGCGTCCAAAACTATTTATGAGCCTATGGTACGTTGAGTGCAAACCGTGCACCTATCTTGTGTCAAGATTAGCACTATTTCCAAACAGACCGAATAGAGCTCCACCACACCCTCGTCACCTAGGAGCACCATCGGGTCCGTCTAAAATGATTTATGAGCCTATGGTACGTTTGATGCAAACCTAGCTCCTATCTTGCACTGACGCTAACTCTGTCTCAAAATAGATCAAAATGAAATTCCACAGACCCACGTCACCTAGGAGTTCCAATGTGTGCCTCCAATACTATTTCTGAGCCTACGGTAAGTTCGACGCATACCATGCACCAATCTTGCGTCAAATGTAGCACTATCTCCAAATGGTCCGAACCGAGCTTCTAGTTGAGCCTCATCACCTAGGAGTCCCGTCGAGTGTGTCCAAAACGATGTCAATGCCTCTGGTATGTTCGGTGCAAACCGTGCTCATATCTTCCACTGACACTAGCACTGTCTCCAAACAAACTAAAACAAGATTCCACACGACCCACGTCACTTACGACCTCCATCGGGTGCATCAAAAACTATTTATGAGCCCATGGTACCTTCAATGCAAACCATGCACCTGTCTTGCGCCAAGATTAGCACTTTGTGCAAATGGACCGAATAGAGCTCCACCAGACCCTCGTCACGTAGGAGTACCATCGGGTGCTTCTAAAACGATTTATGAGCCTATGGTACGTTTGTGGCAAACTGAGCACCTAGCTTGCACCGACACTAACACTATCTCAAAACAGATCGAAACAACATTCCACATGACCCACTTCACCTTGGAGTTCCACCGGGTGCCTCCAATATTATTTCTGAGCCTATGTACGTTCGGTGCAAACCGTGCACCAATCTTGCATCAAGAGTAGCACTATCTCCAAACGGACCGAACCAAGCTTCCACTTGAGCCACGTCACCTAGGAGTCCCATCGTCCGTCCAATACGATTTCTATGCCTATGGTATGTTCGGTGCAAACCGTGCACCTATCTTGCACTGAGACTAACACTGTCTCCAAATGGACTAAAACGAGATTCAACACGACCCACGTCAATTACGAGTTCCGTCGGGTGCGTCCAAAACTATTTATGAGCCTATGGTACGTTCAGTGCAAACCGTGCACCAGTCTTGCGTCAAGATTAGCACTATCTCCAAGCGTACCGAACAGAGCTCTACCAGACCCTCGTTGCCTAGGACTACCATCGGGTGTGTCTAAAACGATTTATGAGCCTATGGTACGTCTGACTCAAACCGAGCACCTATCTTGCACCGATGCTAACACTGTCTCAAAATAGATCGAAACGAGGTTCCACATGACTCACGTCACCTAGGAGTTCCATCGGGTGCCTCGTATACAATTTCCAAGCCTACGGTACGTTCGACGCAAACCGTGCACCAATCTTGCATCAAGAGTAGCACTATCACCAAATGGACCGAACTGAGCTTCCACTTGAGCCTCGTCACCTAGGAGTTCCATCGTGTGCGTCCAAAATGATTTCTATGCCAATGGTATGTTCGGTGCAAACCGTGCACCAATCTTGCACTGACACTAACACTGTCTCCAAACAGACTAAAAGAAGATTCCACATGACCCACGTCAGTTACGAGTTCCATCGGATGCGTCCAAAACTATTTATGAGCCAATGGTACGTTGAGTGCAAACCGTGCACCTATCTTGTGTCAAGATTAGCACTATTTCTAAACAGACCGAATAGAGCTCCACCACTCCCTCGTCACTTAGGAGCACCATCGGGTACGTATAAAATGATTTATGAGCCTATGGTACGTTTAATGCAAACCTAGCTCCTATCTTGCACTGACGCTAACTCTGTCTCAAAATAGTTCAAAATGAAATTCCACAGACCCATGTCACCTAGGAGTTCTAATGTGTGCCTCCAATACTATTTCTGAGCCTATGGTACGTTCGACGCATACCATGCACCAATCTTGCATCAAATGTAGCACTATCTCCAAATGGTCCGAACCGAGCTTCTAGTTGAGCCTCGTCACCTAGGAGTCCCGTCAAGTGCGTCCAAAACGATGTCAATGCCTCTGGTATGTTCGGTGCAAACTGTGCTCATATCTTCCACTGACACTAGCACTGTCTCCAAACAAACTAAAACAAGATTCCACATGACCCACGTCACTTACGACCTCCATCGGGTGCCTCAAAAACTATTTATGAGCCCATGGTACCTTCACTGCAAACCATGCACCTATCTTGCGCCAAGATTAGCAATTTCTGCAAACGGACCGAATAGAGCTCCACCAGACCCTCGTCACGTAGGAGTACCATCGGGTGCTTCTAAAACGATTTATGAGCCTATGGTACGTTTGTGGCAAACTGAGCACCTATCTTGCACCGACGCTAACACTGTCTCAAAACAGATCGAAACAACATTCCACATGACCCACGTCACCTTGGAGTTCCACCGGGTGCCTCCAATATTATTTCTGAGCCTATGTACGTTCGGTGCAAACCGTGCACCAATCTTGCATCAAGAGTAGCACTATCTCCAAACGGACCGAACCAAGCTTCCACTTGAGCCACGTCACCTAGGAGTCCCATCGTCCGTCCAATACGATTTCTATGCCTATGGTATGTTCGGTACAAACCATGCACCTATCTTGCACTGAAACTAACACTGTCTCCAAATCGACTAAAACGAGATTCATCAAGACCCACGTCAATTACGAGTTCCGTCGGGTGCCTCCAAAACTATTTATGAGTCTATGGTACGTTCAGTGCAAACCGTGCATCAGTCTTGCGTCAAGATTAGCACTATCACCAAGCGTACCGAACAGAGCTCTACCAGACCCTCGTTGCCTAGGAGTACCATCGGGTGTGTCTAAAACGATTTATGAGCCTATGGTACGTCTGACTCAAACCGAGCACCTATCTTGCATCGAGGCTAACACTGTCTCAAAACAGATCGAAACGAGGTTCCACATGACTCACGTCACCTAGGAGTTCCATCGGGTGCCTCGTATACAATTTCCAAGCCTACGGTACGTTCGACGCAAACCGTGCACCAATCTTGCATCAAGAGTAGCACTATCACCAAATGGACCGAACCGAGCTTCCACTTGAGCCTCGTCACCTAGGAGTTCCATCATGTGCGTCCAAAATGATTTCTATGCCAATGGTATGTTCGGTGCAAACCGTGCACCTATCTTGCACTGACACTAACGCTGTCTCCAAACGGACTAAAAGAAGATTCCACATGACCCACGTCAGTTACGAGTTCCATCGGATGCGTCCAAAACTATTTATGAGCCTATGGTACGTTGAGTGCAAACCGTGCACCTATCTTGTGTCAAGATTAGCACTATTTCCAAACAGACCGAATAGAGCTCCACCACACCCTCGTCACCTAGGAGCACCATCGGGTCCGTCTAAAATGATTTATGAGCCTATGGTACGTTTGATGCAAACCTAGCTCCTATCTTGCACTGACGCTAACTCTGTCTCAAAATAGATCAAAATGAAATTCCACAGACCCACGTCACCTAGGAGTTCCAATGTGTGCCTCCAATACTATTTCTGAGCCTACGGTAAGTTCGACGCATACCATGCACCAATCTTGCGTCAAATGTAGCACTATCTCCAAATGGTCCGAACCGAGCTTCTAGTTGAGCCTCATCACCTAGGAGTCCCGTCGAGTGTGTCCAAAACGATGTCAATGCCTCTGGTATGTTCGGTGCAAACCGTGCTCATATCTTCCACTGACACTAGCACTGTCTCCAAACAAACTAAAACAAGATTCCACACGACCCACGTCACTTACGACCTCCATCGGGTGCATCAAAAACTATTTATGAGCCCATGGTACCTTCAATGCAAACCATGCACCTGTCTTGCGCCAAGATTAGCACTTTGTGCAAATGGACCGAATAGAGCTCCACCAGACCCTCGTCACGTAGGAGTACCATCGGGTGCTTCTAAAACGATTTATGAGCCTATGGTACGTTTGTGGCAAACTGAGCACCTATCTTGCACCGACACTAACACTATCTCAAAACAGATCGAAACAACATTCCACATGACCCACTTCACCTTGGAGTTCCACCGGGTGCCTCCAATATTATTTCTGAGCCTATGTACGTTCGGTGCAAACCGTGCACCAATCTTGCATCAAGAGTAGCACTATCTCCAAACGGACCGAACCAAGCTTCCACTTGAGCCACGTCACCTAGGAGTCCCATCGTCCGTCCAATACGATTTCTATGCCTATGGTATGTTCGGTGCAAACCGTGCACCTATCTTGCACTGAGACTAACACTGTCTCCAAATGGACTAAAACGAGATTCAACACGACCCACGTCAATTACGAGTTCCGTCGGGTGCCTCCAAAACTATTTATGAGCCTATGGTACGTTCAGTGCAAACCGTGCACCAGTCTTGCGTCAAGATTAGCACTATCTCCAAGCGTACCGAACAGAGCTCTACCAGACCCTCGTTGCCTAGGAGTACCATCGGGTGTGTCTAAAACGATTTATGAGCCTATGGTACGTCTGACTCAAACCGAGCACCTATCTTGCATCGAGGCTAACACTGTCTCAAAACAGATCGAAACGAGGTTCCACATGACTCACGTCACCTAGGAGTTCCATCGGGTGCCTCGTATACAATTTCCAAGCCTACGGTACGTTCGACGCAAACCGTGCACCAATCTTGCATCAAGAGTAGCACTATCACCAAATGGACCGAACCGAGCTTCCACTTGAGCCTCGTCACCTAGGAGTTCCATCGTGTGCGTCCAAAATGATTTCTATGCCAATGGTATGTTCGGTGCAAACCGTGCACCTATCTTGCACTGACACTAACGCTGTCTCCAAACGGACTAAAAGAAGATTCCACATGACCCACGTCAGTTACGAGTTCCATCGGATGCGTCCAAAACTATTTATGAGCCTATGGTACGTTGAGTGCAAACCGTGCACCTATCTTGTGTCAAGATTAGCACTATTTCCAAACAGACCGAATAGAGCTCCACCACATCCTCGTCACCTAGGAGCACCATCGGGTGCGTCTTAAATGATTTATGAGCCTATGGTACGTTTGATGCAAACCTAGCTCCTATCTTGCACTGACGCTAACTCTGTCTCAAAATAGATCAAAATGAAATTCCACAGACCCACGTCACCTAGGAGTTCCAATGTGTGCCTCCAATACTATTTCTGAGCCTACGGTATGTTCGACGCATACCATGCACCAATCTTACATCAAATGTAGCACTATCTCCAAATGGTCCGAACCGAGCTTCTAGTTGAGCCTCGTCACCTAGGAGTCCCGTCGAGTGCGTCCAAAATGATGTCAATGCCTCAGGTATGTTCGGTGCAAACCGTGCTCATATCTTCCACTGACACTAGCACTATCTCCAAACAAACTAAAACAAGATTCCACACGACCCACGTCACCAACAACCTCCATCGGGTGCATCAAAAACTATTTATGAGCCCATGGTACCTTCAGTGCAAACCATGCACCTATCTTGCGCCAAGATTAGCACTTTCTGCAAACGGACCGAATAGAGCTCCACCAGACCCTCGTCACGTAGGAGTACCATCGGGTGCTTCTAAAATGATTTATGAGCCTATGGTACGTTTGTGGCAAACTGAGCACCTATCTTGCACCGACGCTAACACTGTCTCAAAATAGATCGAAACGACATTCCACATGACCCACGTCACCTTGGAGTTCCACCGGGTGCCTCCAATATTATTTCTGAGCCTATGTACGTTCGGTGCAAACCGTGCACCAATCTTGCATCAAGAGTAGCACTATCTCCAAACAGACCGAACCAAGCTTCCACTTGAGCCACGTCACCTAGGAGTCCCATCGTCCGTCCAATACGATTTCTATGCCTATGGTATGTTCGGTGCAAACCGTGCACCTATCTTGCACTGAGACTAACACTGTCTCCAAATGGACTAAAACGAGATTCAACACGACCCACGTCAATTACGAGTTCCGTTGGGTGCGTCCAAAACTATTTATGAGCCTATGGTACGTTCAGTACAAACCGTGCACCTCTCTTGCGTCAAGATTAGCACTATCTCCAAGCGTACCGAATAGAGCTCTACCAGACCCTTGTTACCTAGGATTACCATCGGGTGTGTCTAAAACAATTTATGAGCCTATGGTACGTTTGACTCAAACCGAGCACCTATCTTGCACCGACGCTAACACTGTCTCAAAACAGATCGAAACGAGATTCCACATGACTCACGTCACCTAGGAGTTCCATCAGGTGCCTCGTATACAATTTCCAAACCTACGGTACGTTCGACGCAAACCGTGCACCAATCTTGCATCAAGAGTAGCACTATCACCAAATGGACCGAACCGAGCTTCCACTTGAGCCTCGTCATCTAGGAGTCCCATCGAGTGCGTCCAAAATGATTTCTATGCCAATGGTATGTTCGGTGCAAACCGTGCACCTATCTTGCACTGACACTAACACTGTCTCCAAACGGACTAAAAGAAGATTCCACATGACCCACGTCAGTTACGAGTTCCATCGGGTGCATCCAAAACTATTTATGAGCCTATGGTACGTTGAGTGCAAACCGTGCACCTATCTTGTGTCAAGATTAGCACTATCTCCAAACGGACCGAACAGAGCTCCACCACACCCTCGTCACCTAGGAGCACCATCGGGTGCGTCTAAAATGATTTATGAGCCTTTGGTACGTTTGATGCAAACCTAGCTCCTATCTTGCACTGACGCTAACTCTGTCTCAAAATAGATCAAAACGAAATTCCACAGACCCACGACACCTAGGAGTTCCAATGTGTGCCTCCAATACTATTTCTGAGCCTACGGTACGTTCGACGCATACCATGCACCAATCTTGCATCAAATGTGGCACTATCTCCAAATGGTCCGAACCGAGCTTCTAGTTGAGCCTCATCACCTAGGAGTCCCGTCGAGTGCGTCCAAAACGATGTCAACGCCTATGGTATGTTCGGTGCAAACCGTGCTCATATCTTTCACTAACACTAGCATTGTCTCCAAACAAACTAAAACCAGATTCCACACGACCCACGTCACTTACGTGTTCCATCGGGTGCATCAAAAATTGTTAATGAGCCCATGGTACATTCAGTGCAAACCATGCACCTATTTGCGCCAAGATTAGCACTATCTGCAAACAGACCGAATAGAGCTCCACCAGACCCTCGTCACGTATGAGTACCATCGGGTGCTTCTTAAATGATTTATGAGCCTATGGTACGTTTGTGGCAAACTGAGCACCTATCTTGCATCGACGCTAACACTGTCTCAAAACAGATTGAAACGACATTCCATATGACCCACGTCACCTTGGAGTTCCACCGGGTGTCTCCAATATTATTTCTGAGCCTATGTACGTTCGGTGCAAACCGTGCACCAATCTTGCATCAAGAGTAGCACTATCTCCAAACGGACCAAACCAAGCTTCCGCTTGAGCCACGTCACCTAGGAGTCCCATCATCCGTCCAATACGATTTCTATGCCTATGGTATGTCCGGTGCAAACCGTGCACCTATCTTGCACTGAAACTAACACTGTCTCCAAATGGACTAAAACGAGATTCCACATGACCCACGTCAATTACGTGTTCCGTCGGGTGCGTCCAAAACTAATTATGAGCCTATGGTACGTTCAGTGCAAACCGTGCACCAGTCTTGCATCAAGATTAGCACTATCTCCAAGCGTACCGAGTAGAGCTCTACCAGACCCTCATTGCCTAGGAGTACCATCAGGTGTGTCTAAAATAATTTATGAGCCTATGGTACGTCTGACTCAAACCGAGCACCTATCTTGCACCGACGCTAACACTGTCTCAAAACAGATCAAAACGAGATTCCACCTGACTCACGTCACCTAGGAGTTCCATCGGGTGCCTCGTATACAATTTCCAAGCCTACGGTACGTTCGACGCAAACCGGGCACCAATCTTGCATCAAGAGTAGCACTATCAACAAATGGACCGAACTAAGCTTCCACTTGAGCCTCATCACCTAGGGGTCTCATCGAGTGCATCCAAAATGATTTCTATGCCAATGGTATGTTCGGTGCAAACAGTGCAGCTATCTTGCACTGACACTAACACTATCTCCAAATGGACTAAAAGAAGATTCCACATGACCCACGTCAGTTACGAGTTCCATCGGGTGCGTCTAAAACTATTTATGAGCCTATGGTACGTTGAGTGCAAACCGTGCACCTATCTTGTGTCAAGATTAGCATTATCTCCAAACGGACCGAACAGAGCTCCACCGGACCCTCATCACCTAGGAGCACCATCAGGTGCGTCAAATGATTTATGAGCCTATGGTATGTTTGATGCAAACCTAGCTCCTATCTTACACTTCTCATCTCTACACGGCGGTATAATCACTCAAAGCTCTTCTCTCGTATTACTTCTTATTTATAGCTTGTAGTTGTTGTTGTGTTTAGTGAATAGCCTTGTTGTGACTTGTGTAGGTGGCTTGCTTAATTAGTTAGAGCTAGTGCTTTTCCTTCGCCACCTTTCGTACTAACTTGTGGTTAAGTAATTCTTGTAGAAGTTTTAATTAGGCTATTCACCCTCCTAGCCTATTTGGACCTTACAAGTGGTATCGGAGCCGAGGCACCGTTTATTTGAGGCTTAACAACCTACGGTGAAAAAGAAATGGCTCAATTAAGCTTGCACATCAACAACACCAAGAAGGCAACTCACTTTGATGGCACAAATTATGCATATTGGAAGGTTAAGATGACTGCACACCTAAAGTCAATCAATAGAGAAGTGTGGAAGGTCACCGAAATAAAATTTGAGGTTGCTAATCCGGAAGCACCTACACCGGTGGAAGAGAAGAAGCTCCAATGCAATGATATTGTCATTAGTGCTCTTCATGAGGCATTAGATGACAAGACATTTGAGCAAGTGAAGAACATAGAAGTTGCTCATGATGCTTGGGCCAAGCTAGAAGAAACATTTGAGGGCACCGAAGGCACAAAGACCGCTAAAGCATATATCTTGCAAGAAAAATTTTCAAGCTTCAAGATGCAAGATGATGAGAGTGTTCTGGAGATGTTTCATAGGTTGCAAGTCATTGTCAATGAGCTCAAGGCACTTGGTGAGGAGGTCAAGGACAACCAATTCTCTATGAAGTTCTTGAGAAGCTTGCCCAAGAGATTTGATAGATTGATCACCGTGCTAGTGAGGAATACATTGGAGGATTCAACTCCTCAATAAAATTCCAAGAAGTGATGACCAATGATTCATATAGAGAAGATGATGAGAAGGATGAGTTGGTCAAGAAGAAGAAGGAAAATGAGAAGAAAGATGATGAAAAGAAGAAGAGTGTGGCATTCAAAGCCACCACATCCAAGGGCAAATCCAAGATTGAATCATCAAGTGATGAAGACTCGAGCTCTTGTGATAGTGATGACATTGATGAGAAGATGGCTCTTTTTGTCAAGCAATTTGGCAAATTCATGAAGAAGAAGGGCTTTCGTGTAAGAAGGAGGAAGAACTCATCCAAGAAGAATGAGCATATCATGAGATGTTTTAGGTGCCATAGCAAGGACCATCTCATTGCAAAGTGTCCTTATGATAGTGATGATGAAGATGCTATCAAGAAGGAGAGGAAGAAGCAAAAGAAGAAGCTAGAGAAGAAGGAGAGCTCTTATAAGAAGGAGAATGATTCTCATGTTGCTACATGGGATAGTGATGATTCCTTAAGTGATGATGAGGATGACAACAAGAGCAAGAAGAAGGGACATGCTAGCATTGCCATCCAAGAGAAGGTCTCCCTCTTTGACACTCCATCGTGCTTCATGGCTAAAGCCGCTAAGGTATCATCCGATGATGAGAGTGATCATGATAATGCCAGTGATAGTGATAGTGATGAAGAAGAATTCACTAAAAATGAACTAATCACTATGCTAGAAGATTGCACTCAACATTATAAAGAATCTAGGAAGGAGTGCAAGGGCTTGCTTAAGGAAAAGAAAAACCTTATGCAAGAACTTGATGAGCTTAGAGCGTCTTATGAGAGTCTAAAGGTAGACCATAAGAAGCTTCAAAAATCTCACACCAAGCTTGAAGAAGCTCATTCCTCTCTAGTTGAAAAATGTGAAAACATGTCAACTAATGTTGAGAAAGCTAAAACTTGCAACATAGGCATATCATGTGATATAATTGAATCCGTTCATAAGCCTATTGTTGTTGCTCCTACTAACACTTCATGTAGCTCATCTACATCATCCTCATCTAGTAGTGATGGTTTCACTTGTGACTCCACACTTATAGTTGAGAATGAAAATCTCAAGAAGGAGGTAAAAGAGCTCAATCACACATTAGCTTAGGCTTATGGTGGTGAGGACCGCTTGCTTATGTGCTTAGGTAGCCAAAGAGCTTCTCTCTACAAAGAGGGATTGGGCTATAACCCCAAGAAAGGCAAGGCCGCTTTTGCTCCTCACAAGACTCGTTTTGTGAAGAACAATGGTAGCTATTGCAAAAGTTGCAAGCAAGTTGGTCACATAGAGCAACAATGCATGAACAAGAAATCTAATGCTAATGTATCCTCAATTAAGTTTGATTCTTTCTATATGTTTACCAAGGGTACAAATGGTGTTCATGCTGAGTTCATTGGTGCACCATGGATGGGCTCGAAGAAGAAAGCCATTTGGGTACCAAAGAGCTTAGTCGCTAACCTTGGAGGACCCAAACAAGTTTGGGTACCTAAAAAGAATTGATCTTGTCTTGTAGGTCAATTACAAAGCCGGAGGAAGGCATTGGGTGCTTGATAGTGGGTGCACTCAACATATGACCGGAGACTCTTGTATGTTCAATTCAATTGATACAAGTCAAAATGGTGGTTTTGATGCTATCACTTTCGGCAACAACAAGAAAGGCAAGGTCAAGGGGCTTGGTAAAATTGCTATCTCAAATGACATGAGTATTTCTAATGTGTTGCTAGTTGAGATCTTGGATTTCAATCTTTTATCGGTGGAACAACTTTGTGATCTTGGCTTCAAGTGCATATTTGGTAGTGATGATGTTGAAGTCATTAGTGTTGATGGATCAAATTTGATATTCAAAGGATTTAGACATGGTAGCTTATATTTGGTTGACTTCAATAATAGTGAGGCACAATTGACATCATGCTTGCTTAGTAAATCTAGTATGGGATGGTTGTGGCATAGAAGGCTTGGTCATGTTGGAATGAAACAATTGAACAAACTTTTGAAGCATGACTTAGTTAGAGGCTTGAAGGATGTCACCTTTGAGAAGGATAAACCATGTAGTGCTTGTCAAGCCGGCAAACAAGTTGGAAATTCACATCCTAGTAAGAGTGAAATGAGCACATCAAAGGCATTTGAGCTATTGCACATGGACTTATTTGGGCCAACAACATACACTAGTATTGGTGGCAATAAGTATGGTTTTATGATTGTTGATGACTACACTAGATATACTTGGGTGTTCTTTCTTTATGACAAGAGTGATGTTTATGATCTATTCAAATCTTTTGTCAAGAGGGTGCAAATGAGTTTGAGACTACCATCAAGAAGGTTAGAAGTGACAATGGTAGTGAGTTCAAGAACACAAGAATTGAGGATTTGTGTGATGATCTTGGTATCGAACATCAATTCTCACCAACATACACTCCTCAATCAAATGGTGTAGTTGAAAGGAAAAATAGAACCTTGATTGATATGGCTAGATCAATGCTTAATGAATATAATGTTAGTCATTCATTTTGGAGTGAAGCCATCAACACAGCTTGCTATTGTAGCAATCGTCTCTATTGCCATGGGAAGCTTGGGAAGACACCATATGAGCTATTAAATGGAAGAAAGCCCAACATTGCATACTTTAGAGTGTTTGGTTGCAAATGCTATATTCTCAAGAAAGGCACTAGATTGAGCAAGTTTGAAAAGAAATGTGATGAAGGGTTCTTACTTGGTTATTCTACCACAAGCAAGGCATATAGAGTTTGGAATCTCACAAATGGCACCTTGGAAGAAGTTCATGATGTTGAGTTTGATGAAACCCAAGGATCTCAAAATGAAGCTCAAAACCTTAATGATATGAGAGGAGATCAATTGTCAAATGCAATGAAGAACTTGGACATTGGTGATATAAGGCCGATGCAAGTTGATAATGATGATGATATTCATGTGATAAACCAAAATGTGCAAATTGATACAAATCAAGCAAGCTCTAGTGGTTCTCATGATGAAGCTCAAGTTCAAGGTCAAACAAGTGGAAGCAATCAACTCCCAATACTCCAACCTACTATCATTGCAAGAGATCATCCGTTGGACCAAATCATTGGTGGAATTCAAAGTGGTGTTCAAACTAGATCAAGGCTAGCATCCTTTTGTGAGCATTACTCATTTGTGTCACTTGAAGATCCTAAGAAATTAGAAGATGCTTTGAAGGATTCCGATTGGGTAAATGCCAAGCATAAAGAACTAAACAACTTTGCTAGAAATCAAGTTTGGAAACTTGTTGAGAGGCCAAAGAACTACAATGTGATTGGCACTAAGTGGGTCTTTAGAAACAAGCAAGATCAAGATGGCATGATTGTAAGGAACAAAGCAAGATTAGTAGCACAAGGATACACTCAAGTTGAGGGTCTTGACTTTGGAGAGACATATGCACCGGTTGCAAGATTGAAAGCAATTAAAATCTTATTAGCATATGCTTGTGCACACAATATCAAGCTCTATCAAATGGATGTCAAGAGTGCATTTCTCAATGGCTACATCAATGAAGAAGTTTATGTTGAGCAACCTCCCGGTTTTGAAGATGACAAGAAGCCCGACCATGTTTACAAGCTAAAGAAGGCATTGTATGGTTTGAAGCAAGCACCTAGGGCATGGTATGAGAGATTGAGGGACTTTCTTCTCTCTAAAGGGTTCAATATGGGAAAGGTTGACACCACTCTCTTCACCAAGAAGCTTGGAAATGACTTGTTTGTGTTGCAAATATATGTGGATGACATTATATTTGGATCAACTAACCAAGACTTTTGTGAAGAGTTTGGAAATATGATGGCTAATGAGTTTGAGATGTCTATGATTGGAGAGCTTAGTTACTTCCTTGGACTTCAAATCAAGCAAATGTAGAATGGCATTTGTGTAAGTCAAGGCAAGTACATCAAGGACATGATCAAGAAGTTTGGATTGCAAGATGCTAAGCATATGAGTACACCAATGGGCACTAATGATCAATTGGGTATTGATGATAGTGGCAATATGGTAGATCAAAAGCAATACCGGTCTATGATTGGAAGTTTGCTCTATGTCACCGCTTCTAGGCCGGATGTGATGTTTAGTGTGTGCAAGTGTGCAAGATATCAAGCTTCACCTAGAGAAAGTCACTTGAAAGCAACCAAGAGGATATTGAGATATCTTAAGGACACTCATGATGTTGGATTATGGTATCCCAAGGGATCTAATTTTGAGTTGATTGGATATTCGGACTCCGACTATGGTGGATGCAAGATTGATAGAATGAGCACAAGTGGGACTTGTCAATTGCTTGGAAGGTCTCTTGTTTCATGGTCATCAAAGAAACAAAATAGTGTAGCACTATCTACCGCCGAGGCCGAATACATTAGTGCCGGTAGTTGTGCACAATTGCTTTGGATGAAGGCCACCTTGAATGATTTTGGAATCAAGTTCAAGAATGTGCCATTGTTTTGTGACAATGAAAGTGCTATCAAGATGACACAAAATCCGGTTCAACATTCAAGAACCAAGCACATTGACATAAGGCACCACTTCATAAGAGACCATCAACAAAAAGGGTGATATTAGCATTGAGAGCATTGGCACCGAAGATCAACTAGCCGACATCTTTACAAAGCCACTTGATGAAAAGAGATTTTACAAGTTGAAGAATGAATTGAACATACTTGACTTCTCCAACTTGAAATGAGTGCACCCCCACATTCTTATATGACATGCCTCTCCTCCAACATAGCAAGGTAAAGTTGTTTGGCATATCATTCATACTTTGCTAAGGACATAGTTAGAACATATAGACATATTTGCATGACAAATAGGCTCATTCATGAAAATCAAATGATTTTGATGTATATATGGTACCACTATTGCTTCAATGTTTGATTGATCTAGTGGTAGCATATGACATGTTTGTGGGCTTGCAAACCTAGTGTTAAATCTAGTAAACAAGCTCATGATGTGTAATTCAACATGGTCAAGATAACCCTTATACTTTATGAGGTGTGAAAAAGCTTGTCCTTGGATCAAACCGAATTACATATTCTAGGCAAGTGATCTAGATTAAACCATAATTTGGACTCCCTCATATTGATTGACTTATCTCTCACTAAATTTGGCATTTTTTGGTGATTGTTGACAAAGGGGGAGAGAAAAGTCACAAAGATATTGCAAAGAGAGAATAAGATATAATAAGGGGGAAAGAAAAGTCACAAAGATAAAAAGTTAAGTTACTAAGGGAGAGAAATCAAGGGATCAATTAAAATTGAGCACACAAGTAGGGGGAGCAAGCTCATGAATTATTTGTTGCATTTGTCTGTGCATTAACATGATGAATTGTTGCATTGCAAAGCTTAAATTCATATTCTTGTTTGTATGGTGTATGCTAGAAATAAAACTTGAATGATGATTTGTTGAGAATAGCTTTACAAGTAGTATCTAGACACCTTTTGCTTATAATGGTGATCTCACGGGGTACTTTAGTGTTTGTGATCTTTACAAGTGATGTATTACAAGTGGTGTCTAGCTACGTCGATGCTAAGGATGGTGTCGGTGTTCGGACCCAAGGGGGTCCTAAACCGACGAGTAAATGCTGCGTGTCTCTTTCCTGGATGGTGATGCAAGGAGAACACACGGGGGTTTATCCTGGTTCGGGCAAAAGAAGGCCCTACGTCCAGCGGGGGGGGGAGAAGTTTGTATTTCCTTGCACCGAAGTGCTCGTGTAGGGGTTACAAGCATGCGAGAGAGGGCGTCGAGCCCAAGTCTCAAAGAGAGGAAAAAGAGGACAAGGGTGATTGCTTGAGATATCGATCTCTATCTTGCGTCTTGCCTGTTGTCTCTTGTTTTTCTTCGTTCTCCCTCCCCGTTGTAGAACCCTGGCCTGCCCTTTTATAGGGCGAGAGGAGGCCAAGACGACGGGGAGCCTTGAGGTGATGTTTTGTCGATTCCTGTTGAGCTGACCGTAGCGACATGCTCTGGGAATGGCCGGCCATCCCTGGACACCATGGCGTCGTGGGAGATGAGACGGTGAAATGACCTAGAGCGCCGTGCCACACCGTCCTTCCCTTGCCGTTGAACTGTGCCGAGCGTCGAGGTTGGGTCGAGGCTGGGTCGAGACCGGATGGATAAGGCCGAATCCCCGAGATTGCGGAGAACGGGCCTTGTCTTATCCTCCCTCGAGGGTGATCGATGGTAAACAGTGCGCGGTAAGGTGGGTACAGTGACGGTTTTCACCTCCCATCACGGGATGGGCGGTAAAACAGTGTGATCTGACACGGGCATTGTTCCCACGTCGATCCTGGTTGCAGCCATGCTGGTAGGTGGTAGTAGGTAACCGCATTAAATGCTATGGCTTTTGTCCTGGGGTAGGTAAAGAGAAGGAGTCGAGGCGCTCGACCCGGGCTCACGCGAGTCGGAGTTTTTCCCAGTGGGCGGACGAGCCTCGCGCGGGTCGAAGCGCCGTCGAGGTACCTTGCTGTACGGGATGGGGCGCGGTCGAGGCGCCCCGTCGAGCGGGCCTCGTATGAGTCGGAGCCGGAGCGCGGTCGAGGCGCCCCGTCGAGCGGGCCTCGTACGAGGCGGACTAGATACGCGGTCGAGGCAGGCTACCTTTTATTGCGGTTTTAGTCGTTTTAGTTTTTTATTAGCGATGGATGTGGGTACCCCCATACTGTTGGTACCGACAGTAGCCCCCGAGCCTTTGGGTGAGTGTGTGATCACTCTCCCAGAGGTTTGTTTGAACTAGAGTCGTAGCGTCGTGATTTTTTCCGGTGGGGGTGCGCGAGCGCACCCGCCGGGTGTAGCCCCCGAGGTCTCGCTGGAGTGTTGAGACTCCTCCGAGGTCTTGTATTCGTTTTATTGGGGAATGATTCGTTGCGGTCAAGCCCCCGAGCCTCGCGCGCACGAGGTCGATCAGAGTCCCGGCCATCTTTTGCTGTGCGACCCTCACGCTCCTCCTTCAGGAAGGAGGAGGGGTGGGGAATGCCGTACTACCCCTGTTTGGGCGAGTTCCGATGATCTCCGGTGAGCTGCTAGCGGGGGAATTCGAGTGAGAGCCCGTGCCCCAGTCGTTAGGGGTCGGCTAGTGGCCCAGAGGCGCTCTCAAAGATGCCAAGAAGTGGTCATGTTGATCTCGATTCCCTGCGACAGGATTCGAGGGCTCGGTGCCTCCCCTGAGGGGTTTCCTACGTCGACCTCCTCCTTTGGCCTCGAATACATCCTGGGGTGCCTCGAGAGCGTGGCTCGAGCCCTGGCCATGTACGGGCGCACCCTTGGTCGTCCCTAACTCTGTTACTCAAGGGCAGCTGTCGAACCCTGGTCGAGGGCCAGCTTTCGATCCATCAAGGTTTAGGTTTCTACGGTCGAGCCCCCGAGCCTCGCGCGCGTGAGGTCGATCAGAGTCCGGACCGTCTTTTACTGTTCGTCCCTCACGCTCCTTTTCTGAAAAAGGAGGAGGGGTGGAGAACGTTGTACTACCCTCGTTTGGGCGAGTTCCGACGGCCTCCGGTGAGCTGCTAACGGGGGAATTCGAGTGAGAGTCCGTGCCCCAATCGTTAGGGGTCGGCTAGTGGCCCAGAGGCGCTCTCAAAGATGCCAAGAAGTGGTCGTGTGGATCTCGATTCCCTGCGACAGGATTCGAGGGCTCGGTGCCTCCCCCGAGGGGATTCCTACGTCGACTTCCTCCTTTGGCCTCGAATACGTCCTGGGGTGCCTCGAGAGCGTGGCTCGAGCCCTGGCCATGTACGGGCGCACCCTTGGTCATCCCTAACTCTGTTGCTCGAGGGCAGCTGTCAAACCCTGGTCGAGGGCCAGCTTTCGCTCCCTCGAGGCTCATACCGGGCTCGGGGCCCGTTTCCTAGGTATTTGGGAATATCCATCCGCGGATCCCTCCCTCGCCCGTTAGCCGGGCGCGTCTTTTTAGGAGGGGAGGCGAGATCGGCGCGGTAGTGGGCGACGTGGCGTACGGTTACGATGTGGGGGACGACCACGTGCCCAACTCCTGCGAGATGTAAGGAAACGGTTAGGTGGGCGCATTTAATGCGGGAAACTGTTCCTACCTTTTCGTGTGGCCGTTGGGCTTCCGCCTGGGCATATAAAATCAAGGCCTAGGGGTCTGCGTTCCCCACCGGTCCCTTGCGCTCCTGTAATCTTCTGCCTCAGACAACCCTTGCCTTATTGCGCTCTCCGCCCGCATCGCTGCCGCCACCGCATCCTCGCCGTCCACCCCCCTTCTGACAGCACCGATGGCAGGAAAGAGCCAGATCCTCCCCGCCGACGACTGGGCCGCCTCCTCGGTGACGGAGAGGAGGTTGGAAGAGTTGGTCAAGGACGGGCTGCTGCGGCCAAGGACGATCCGGTCGCAGCCGGAGTGGATCGCACCGCCTCCTGCCCACCGGGAGCCGGCGCCCCCTGAATGGTACGTGGTGAGCTTTGTCTGCTTCCACGAGCGGGGGTTTGGCGTGCTCCTCCACTACTACCAGGTGGAGCTTCACCACCTTGCCCCCAATGCCGTCGCGCAGGCCGCCATCTTCGCGGCGGTCTGCGAGGGCTACCTTGGGGTGGAGCCGCAGTGGAACCTATGGCTTCACCTTTTCAAGGCCGAGCTCTTCGCCAAGAAGGCGGGGGAGAAGGGCGTCCTGTGCGCGGCTAGAGTAGGGAGCTATGTCCTGCAGGTGAGGTCGAGCCGGGCGGATCTGTACATCCCGGCTCGCCTCATCTCTTCGAACAGCGGGTGGCACGAGGGTTGGTTCTACCTCCGCAACGATGAAAATCAGTTGCCGAGGTACACCGGCCGCGTGCTGACCGCTCGAGAGGTTCGCTGGACGTAAGGAGTGCCGGAAGCCGAGAAGCCATGCCTGGACCCGCTGCTGGCGGCGCTGCAACAGCTTCGCCTTTGGGGCTTGACGGCTGCGGCGGTGGCCGCGGCCTTTCATCGCCGCAGAGTGATGCCGCTGTGCCGGCGTCGTCTCCGCCTCGACCAGATGACTCCGGAGGCATCTTTGGAGGGGACCCGAATGTCCCACGAATCCCTTGCCCTCGAGGAGGTCCTCCGGCGACCGCGCCGGATGGTTGGGAACTTCAAGGTGGAGGAGGCCAACCAGGTCCCCATGAGACCTACCGAAGGGTTTGAGCCCGTGGTACGTATCTTAGGGCTAGTATGTTTGCTAATTTCGTTTATTTTTGGATTTCGCTGATTTGGTCGAGGCCGGCGCGTAGGATTTGTCGGCGCTGTGGGAAACGCGTCCGCCAGTCCCAGAGGACCGCCCCGCCCAGGAGGCTCGACGCCAGCATGCTTCCAAGAAGAAGCAAACCAAGGAGACGGCCAAGAAGCGGGCAATCCGCAAGGCCAAAGAGGCGAAGGCGTTGAAGAAGCTCCGGCGCCAGCAGACCATCGACGGGGTCCCCCTGGCGCCGTCGCCTTCCAAGAGGATCTCGGGGGAGGACGACAACAGCAGCGGCGAAGACGACGACGCCCTGTCGCGGTATGAGACCGCGACCGGACTGGGGGACCTTCCCGACATTCGCCCCCTGCTGGAGCCCATCAGGGGGGCATCCTCCTCGGTCATCGTGGTCGAGGAGTCCGAGGAGGAGGAGAAGACGGAGAAGGAGACGGGCCCCTCGACGGGAGGGGCCGCTTTACCCCGGACCCAGCAAGAGGGGTTAACGGGGACGCCCGCACTAGCCCAGGCCCCGCAAGCTCGGGCAGGGCTGGGACGGCGGTACTGGTGTCGTCATCGGCGGCGGCATCGGTAGGCGTGAGAACCCGAGGCCAGCTGGCCTCGGAGGCACAGAAGGCGCAGGGCGGTGCGTCGGTCAGGGCCCCAAGGAGTGCCCGGCCTGCTGGTGGGGCCGCTGCGAGGCCACAATCGGCCGCCCCGGGAGGCTCGGATCGCACGGGGGTCGAGGCCCTTGGTGCCGATTTCCGGGTAAACGTTTCTGCTTGGTTGTTCTGCCTTTCTCTGGATCCGTTGGCTGACATTTCTTCTCACTTTGCAGGTTAAAGCGGAAGGCGGAGCCGATGGGGCCTACCCCCGTGAAGTCGCTGCGGGCCAGCGCCGTTGTCCTTAACCGGACGATGGAGCAGGATGCGGCCTGGGTCCGGCAGGTCGAGGCCGCGAAGGGGCACCTGCGACAACGGTAGGGGGCAGCGGATGCCACGGTGGTTGCTGGCCCTGATCCTGCCGTGGAGGGGTCCGAACCGGCGGAGATGGTGGCGCCCGGTGCGGTCGAGGCGGGGCCTAGGTCGTCGGCGACGGCCGAGGCTGCCGTCGAGGTTGTCACGGGCGAGGCACCCGTCCGCGGCGCGGAGCGAGCGGGTGCTGACGTGACCATGGAGTAGGTCGCGTCGGCGTCGGGGCAGGAGGCGGCCCTGGCGAGGGGGTCGCGGCCACAGCAAGACCCGTCGGCGGAGCCAGCGGGTACGGTGGAGGGTGGGGCGGTCGAGCCCCTAACCGGAGCACCAGAAGAAGAGGCGCCGGCTTCGGGGGCGCCAACGGTCGAGGCGCCGGTACCGGAGCCGTCGTCGGTCGAGGCGTCGTCGGTTGAGGGGCTAGTTCCCTTAGGAGGGCGGGCACCCATGACCGTGGACCTTACCCTCGACGACACCCCCCTGGACAAAGGGAAACAAGTGATGGGGGTCGAGGGGGGCGAGGCCGCGGATCAGGTCGGTGCCTCGACGGCCGTTGGAGAGGCGGGAACTGCGGGCGAGGCCGGTCCTTCCGCGGGACCGGGAGACGCCCCGGCCAGGTCGTCGTCATCATGGCCCGACATCGCCGCGCTGGCGATAGCGCGGGCAGAGACGGAGATACCGAGGTGGGGGAGCATCCCTCTAGTTTAGGGACGCCGCGAACCCCGACGCCGAGCCCATCTTCGTCCTGAACGACAAAGATGAAGTGCACCGATGGGAGTACCTCGAGGGTGTCCGCCGGCACCTTGATCGGTTGCTCCAAGTGGCGTCCGAGGCCGTGTCGCGGAGTATGCGGGATGCCAACGAGGTATGATCGACTCGTCGTCTTTCTCCGTGGTTTTCTTGGTGTCTTTTTCCCTCGGCTTTTTAACCTTTTCGGTTTTTTCGGATTGCGTTCAGGAGCTGAAGGAGTACTCCCGCTGCAAGTCACTCTTCATCCGGGATGAGAGTGGCGTGTGGGCCGTGCTGTCTCAGCAACGGGTCCTGGTCGAGGAGGCCCAGAAATGGCTTTCCGATCGGAACGCCGAAATGGCTGAGCTGCGCGTCACGTACGCGGTGGTGAAGGAGGAGGTGATGCAGGCTTGGGCGGCCGAAGCCGTGATGCGCACTGACATGGACAAGGCTCGGGAGGAGGCTGCCCAGGCCCGCAGGGATCTCGAGCCCCTGTCGGGACGGGTGAAGGAGCTCGAGGAGGATGTCTCCTAGGTTAGCCGTCAGCGCGACGCCCTCAACGTCGAGGTCGAGCAGGCCACCGCTCGTTCTGATGCTCTGAAGGACAAGGTCACGACGCTAAAAGGAGCCATCCAAGAGAAGGACGCAGCTCTCGAGTCTGCTCGGAAAGAGATCGAGGCGCTAAAGGCGACCATCAGTGACAAGGACAGCGCCCTCCTAGGGCTCGAGCGGACATGCGGGGGGCTTCGCAACGAGGTCGTGGGCCTGCAGACCCATATCGAGGGTAAGTGTGATTGTTATGGCCACGACATTGAGGGCCTCGTGTGGGGTATTAATTTGTTTATCGTGTTTCAGAGCTGGAGAGGGAGAATCGAGAGGCCCAATCTTCTGCCAACTCCTTCCAGAGCCTCCTCGAAGCCGAGATCCGGAGGACCCAGCTGCTCTAGGGCGCGATCACCACCGTGTGTGACGGCCTGGGGGTCGAGCCCGATGCCGACACCGGGGAAGATGTTCCGGGGAACTCCTTCGTCCGTCGGATGGTGGCGCTGGGCCGCCTTGCCCGGGAGAAGATACGGGATGGCCTCCATCACGGCGTAAAGAGGGCGCTGGCCGTTGTCCGTTCAGGGTTTGTGTTCGACATGAAGCTCGTCGCTGAGGGCTTCATCACAGACCCGGATTGGACGGACGAGGAGAACGAGGATGCCTGCCTGGAGCTGATTGAAGCCGCGGAAGAGCCTGGAAGCCATCTGGCCTCGCTTTTTGAAGCCGAGGTGGTTCCGCCTGCTGACGATGAGGGCCTGTGAGCCAAATCTAGGCATGAAGGCCCATGTAATAAGTTAGTATTTTGAATTTTGGTCGTGGTGGCCTCGAAGGCCCTAAGAACTCGAAACATAAACCGGTTCGTGGTTAATTTAGTTTTATTCGAGCTTTTCTTCCCTTTATCGCTTGGATCGTGTTCTCGCGTGATTTACTTAGCACGCAGTTGCATCCTTTGGCGTAAGGAAGTGAGTGGAGGTACCATAGCCTCGGGGGCGTAAGTGATCTCACGGCTCAACTGCCCTCGAGCTTCAGGGTGATGTTGCAGCCTTGTAAATCGTATGAGAGCCTGATCTAAGAGACAGGGGTATGTTCTTTTTCAAAGTTAGGAACCGTTATTTAGATCTCCCTAGCGTGAAGTCGCACCTCTAAAAGGTGTGAGGGGTGAGTGGAGGTACCGTAGCCTCGGAGGCGTAGGTGATACTCCTAACTCGAGAGCCCTTTCGAACCTTAGGGTGCTCTTGCAGTGAAGTCGATCTAAGAAGCGGTTCTTAAATTTAAAAAAGAGCATAAGTTTTTTCGGGGACTGGGGGGTTCCCCCCTTGTAGCCCCCGAGGGAGGGTTGATTTTGGGAGTGCAGAGTCGATCCTTCCTCATTGTGAAATGAAAGTTTGAACATCGCTATATTCTTTATTGACGAAAAAGAAATTACAGAGCCTCGAGGCTTTTTAAGGAAAGAAGCGACGTAGCTGTTCAATGTTCCAAGCGTTGGTGAGGATTTTGCCCTTCTCGTTGGATAGCTTGTAGGTGCCCGGCTTTAGTACTTCTGCGATGATGTACGGCCCTTCCCATGGTGGCGTGAGCTTGTGCCGTCCCTTGGTGTTCTGGTTCCGCCGTAGCACCAAGTCGCTGACATTGAGGTCACGCTTGCGGACGTGTCTGTCGTGGTAGCGTCGGAGACCATGCTGGTACCTGGCAAAATGCAACAGAGCCACATCTCAGGCTTCCTCGAGCTAGTCGAGGGCGTCCTGTCTTGTGGCATCGTTATTTCTTTCGTTGTAGGCCTTCAACCTTGGGGATCCATATTCTATATTAGTTGGGAGCATAGCCTCAAACCCGTAGACTAAGAAGAATGGAGTGAACCCCGTGGCTCGACTCCGCGTTGTTCTTAGGCTCCACAGGACCGAAGGTAGCTCGGCAGCCCATCTTTTGCCATGTTTATTTAGTTTGTCAAAGATTCTAGGTTTCAGACCTTGTCATGCCATTGGCATGTTCCACCTGACCGTTTGTTTTTGGATGGGCCACGGCTGACCAGAGCACTCGGATGTGGTGGCTGTCGCAGAAATCCAAAAACTTTTTACTAGTGAACTGGGTGCCATTGTCTGTGATGATACAGTTGGGGACCCCAAAGCGATGAATAATGTCGGTGAAGAAGAGCACAGCTTGCTCAGACCTGATGCTGGTGATAGGGCGGGCCTCGATCCACTTGGAGAATTTGTCGATTACGACGAGCAAGTGGGTGAAGCCGCTAGTTGTCCTTTTCAATGGTTCGACAAGGTCGAGCCCCCAAACGGCAAACGACCATGTGATATGGATAGTTTGCAGGGCATGTGCCGGAAGATGGGTTCGTCTCGCATAGTACTGACAACCCTTGCAGGAGCGTACTAGCTTGATAGCGTCGGAGACCGCGGTCAGCCAATAGAATCCTTGTCGAAAGGTGTTTCCGACGAGGGTTCAAGGTGCTGCGTGGTGACCACAAGCCTCGAGTGGAGATCGCTGAGCAGGTTCCTGCCTTGCTCATTTGTGATGCATCGTTGGAGGATACCAGTAGGGCTACGGCGGTAGAGCTCTCTGCTGTCGCTAATGATTACAAAGGTTTTGGCCCGGCGTGCGATCCATCGAGCCTCAGTCTTATCCGAGGGGAGGTCCCCTCGGCTGAGGTGTGGTACGGGACGCGCCAGTCAGGCTCGAGGTCAGACGGTGGGGTCAAGTCTTCCACCTGCATGGCTTCAGCCCCGGTCGAGGGGGCTTCTGCCTCAGGTGGAGGGTCGAGTGACGTCCCGTCAACCCCTCCGTCTGGCCTGAGGTCGACGGATGGCTGCTGAAGGTCTTTTGCGAAAACGTCCGGTGGAACCATAGCTCGATGGGACATGATTTTTGCCAGTTCATCGGTGGCCTCATTATACCTGCGTGCGATGTGGTTGAGCTCGAGGCCGTGAAACTTGTCCTCGAGGTGCCGTACTTCTTGGCAGTAAGCTTCCATCTTGGGGTCACGGCAGCTCGAGCTCTTCATGACCTGATCGATCACGAGTTGGGAGTCGCCTCGAACGTCAAGGTGTCGGACCCCGAGCTCGACGGCGATTCTTAATCCCGTGACGAGCGCCTCATATTCGGCAACGTTGTTAGATGCAGGAAAATGAAGTCGGATGACGTAGCGCATGTGAACCCCGAGGGGTGAGATGAAGAGCAAGCCCGCGCCTGCTCCCGTTTTCATCAATGACCCATCGAAGTACGTGGTCCATAGCTCCACCTGAAGCTGTGCAGGGGGGAGTTGGGTGTCGGTCCACTCAGCCAGGAAATCTGCTAACACTTGTGACTTGATAGCTTTTCGCGGCGCATAGGACAAGGTCTCGCCCATGAGTTCGACTGCCCATTTGGCAACCCTACCCGAGGCTTCCCGGTTTTGGGCTATCTCTCCCACGGGGAAAGAAGAAACCACAGTAATCGGGTGACCCTCGAAGTAGTGTCGGAGCTTGCGCTGTGTCAGGATGACGGCATATAGCAGTTTCTGGATCTATGGGTATCGAATCTTGGTTTTTGAGAGCACCTCGCTAATGAAATAGACCGGCCTCTGGACGAGCAAGGTATGTGCCTCCTCGGCCCGTTCGACAACCAGGGCAGCACTGACTACTTGTGATGTCGCGGCGACATAGAGTAGGAGTGGTTCCCCCGGGGTTGGAGGGACGAGGATTGGTGAGTTAGAGAGTGTGGCCTTGAGTTTTGTGAGAGCCTCCTCAGCCTCAAGGGTCTAGGAAAAATGCTCTGATTTCTTCAAGAGACGGTACATAGGAAGTGCTTTTTCGCCGAGGCACGAAATGAAACGGCTGAGTGCCGCCAAGCAACCTGTGACCCTCTGTACGCCCTTCAGATCTCGGATGGGCCCATCTTGGTTATTGCAGAGATTTTTTCAGGGTTGGCCTCGATGCCGCGTTTAGACACGATGAACCCTAAAAGCATACCTCGTGGGACACCAAAGACGCATTTCTCTGGATTGAGTCTGATGTTTTTTGCCTAGAGGCATTTGAACGCAACGTCGAGGTCGTTGACCAGATCGTCAGCTTCTTTGGTTTTAACAACGATGTCGTTGACATAAGCCTCGACGGTCGACCCGATGTGCTTTCCGAAAATGTGTTGCATGCATCGCTGGTACGTAGCCCCTGCGTTCCGGAGACCGAAGGGCATCGTAACGTAGCAATACATGCCGAATGGGATGATGAATGAAGTCGCAAGCTGGTCGGACTCCTTCATTTTGATTTGGTGGTAGCCGGAGCATGCATCTAAGAATGAGAGAGTTTCACATCCTGCAGTGCAATCAACGATTTGGTCAATGCGTGGCAAAGGAAAGGGAACTTTTGGACATGCTTTATTTAAACTGGTATAGTCTACACACATCCTCCATTTCCCACTCTTTCTCCTAACTAATACAGGATTAGCTAGCCACTCGGGGTGATGAACCTCCTTGATGAATCCGGCCTCCAACAGCTCATGTATCTCCTCGCCGATGACCCTGCGCTTCTCCTCATCGAAGCGACGCAGGCGTTGCTTCACCGGTTTGGATCCGGCCCGGATCTCCAAGGCGTGCTCGGCGACTTCCCTAGGTATGCCCGGCATATCCGAGGGACTCCACGCAAAGATGTCGACGTTTGCGCGGAGAAAGTCGATGAGCACTGCTTCCTATTTAGGATCGAGGGTGGCACTGGCGTTCAGCGCCTTTCCCTTGGGATCAGCGGGGTCGAGGGGTACGAGTTTGACATCTTCCGCGGGCTCGAAGCTGCCGGCATGGCGTTTTGGGTCAGGAATCGCATTGGCGAGGCCGTCGAGGTCTGCAGCCAAGATCGCCGACTCCAAAACAGCCTCGCCGTGCTCGACGCACTCGACATCGCACTCGTAGGCATGTTCATATGAGGGCCCTACAGTGATGACACCGTTTGGGCCTGGCATCTTGAGCTTGAGGTAGGTGTAGTTCGGGATTGCCATGAACCTGGCGTAGCATGGGCGCCCTAGGATAGCGTGGTACGTTCCACGAAATCCGACCACTTCGAAAGTGAGAGTCTGCTTTCTGAAGTTGGCCGGTGTGCCAAAACAAACAGGCAGATTGACCTATCCGAGGGGTTCCACCTGTTTCCCTGGCACGACTCCGTGGAAGCCCCTGACGCTAGGTTGGAGGCGCGCTCTCTCGACCCCCAGAAGGTCGAGGGTCTGGGAGTAGATGATGTTGAGGCTGCTTCCGCCGTCCATGAGCACCTTGGTGAGGCGTGTGTTGGTGATGACGGGGTCAACAACGAGCGGATAGACTCCCGGGTTGGGGACGTAGTCTGGGTGGTCGTCACGGTCGAAAGTGATGGTCACCGCAGACCAATCAAGGAAGCGGGGGACTGCCGTTTGTACGGAGAAAACCTCACGCCATTCTCGCTTGCGCTGGCGCACCGAGAGGCGGGTCGAGGGCCCTCCGTAGATCATGAAGCAATCGTGGATCTCGGGGAATCCCCCGTCCTTGTCGTCACTCTTAGGGTCCTCCTTCTTGTCGTCCTTCTTGACGCCGACACCCCCAAAGTACCTGTGAAGCATATAACAGTCTTCGAGGTTATGGTTAGTGGGTCCCTTGTGGTAGGGACACGGCTCTTTGAGCATTTTGTCGAAGATGCCCCCGCCGGGGGGGCCTCGAGGCTTCCTGTGCTCGGTAGCGGCGACGAGCTCGTCGGCCGGGGCCTTGAGCTTGCCCTGCTGGCCTTTCTTCTTCTTGCGGTTGTTTCTCTTGGAGCCCCGGGTAGAGCTCGCGGGATCGTCGACCTTCTGCTTCCCCCTTTCCGGGTCGCCACCAAAGATTGCACCAACCGCCTCCTCGCCGGCGGCGAAGTTGGTGACAATGTCCATCAACCCGTTGGCAGTGAGTGGAGTGTTACGGCCCATTTCTCGGACCAACTCTTTACAGGTGGTGCCGGAGAGGAAGGCCATAATTACGTCGGAGTCGGTGACGTTGGGGAGCTCGGTACGCTGCCAGGAGAAGCGCCGGATGTAATCCCGGAGGGATTCACCTGGTTTCTGCTTGCAGCTCTGGAGGTCCCACGAGTTGCCAGGGCACATGTAGGTCCCCTTGAAATTTCCCTCAAACACCCTTACGAGATCGTCCCAGTCGTGGATCTGTCGAGGTAGGAGATCCTCGAGCCAGGCTCGGGCGGTGTCGGAGAGGAACAGGGGGAGTTGTCGAATGATGACCCGGTCATCGGTGGCCCCGCCCAGCTGACATGCCAAGCAGAAATCGGCGAGCCAAAGTTCGGGTTTGGTTTTGCCGTTGTACTTGGTGAGAGTCATGGGAGGGCGAAACCGAGTCGGGAGCACCGTCTCACGGATAGCCTTACTGAAGACCCGAGGACCCAGGGGCTCGGGTGAAGGGCTACGATCTTCCGAACTGTTGTAGCGTCCGCCCCTGTGGACGTGGTAGCCTCGAGGCACGCCGTCACCGTGCTTGCGCGTGCGGCTCTCGACGATGTTGCCACGGGTGTCTCGAGGCTCGTGGTCGTTGGTGGTAGGCTCAAGGGCCGGAGCTACCCGGTTTCGCCGGGCAGGCTTGGGGTGAACCGAGGCTTCTCTCTCCTCGACAGGGCAGGCTCGATGATCCGCTCCGAGGCTGCCTCGCATCGCCTCGAGGCAGAGCTCTCGGCCTGCTGCATGGCGGCGGTCTCGAGGAGTTCTCGGATTTCATCTCGGGCATGATGGGCGTCGGGGTTTGACGGCTCGGGCATGTTGCGGAGGAGCATGGCGACGGCGACGACGTTCTGGCTGGCTCGAGTGAAAACCGGGGGGTCGACCACCCGGTCCTCGTTGATGCGATGGTTGACATCGCGAGCTCTCCCGCCAAGTGCGCGTTCCGCACGCTCACGCTCGAGGGTTTGTTGGAGTAGATCCAGGTTTTCCCGTTCCTCGTCAAGCCTGTCCTGCAACTCACGAATCTGCTCGAGCTGCGTTCCTTGATCCGCAAGGAACTGAGGGTCGTCTCGCCCAGCAGGAAGCTCGACATGAGGTGGCGTGGGCCTTCCTTCGACTGGCTCTTTGTCCTCTGATTCCGAAGTGCTTACAACATCGATGTTGAAGCATTCACGGGTCGGATCATAGGTGTCGTCAGCCAAGCCGGAGTCAGGAGCGCCAAAGTAGTAGTATGACGGGGGAATGTGTGGCCGTTGCAAATCGTCACTGGGGTTGCGATGTTGAGAAGCAGTCACATGGGGCTATGTTTCCGGTGTCTCCGTAGAGTCCCGATAATCAGAAGCCGGTGTGGATGCAACGAGGTCCAGAGTGGAGCGTAGATGGTGCCCGAGGAGTTCCTCATAAGTACTCATGCGAGTGCTCACGGAAGATGCGTATACCCGGGCAGCCGAGTCTAGCCCAAACAGGAATGGTGATGGAGATGTTGCTGCCCGTGCCGGAATGGATGCTCCGGACAGTGGTGTCTCACCGGACGGGGGAGCGGCGGGATTCTCCGTCGGCATGTTACCCTCAGTCAAGCTCGTCCTACCCAAATCTTCCACAAGGAGATCTGGGCCGGCGCCTGGCTGGGGGGTGCCGAACCGGGGGATCCCATCACCCTCCGCGAGGTGAAGACGGTGGTTGTACCGGGCTCGTCGTCGTCGGGCGGCCCGCACCCGCCTAGAGCGACGGTACCGGCGGATTGCTCCCCCAGACTGGGAGAGCTCATAGTCCTCATCGGTTGGGTGCCTGGGTGGAAGTAGGACCATATCGTAGCCATAGCCAAGCGACATGAATTCCAAAATCCCGAACCAGATCACCGTGGCCAACGGAATAGGGCGTTTGGGGTCAGCCATCCAGGAAAAAAGGCGAGAAAGCGACGTTGACACGCAGCGATCCCCTACCTGGCGCGCCAACTGTCGATGTTCGGACCCGAGGGGGTCCTAAACCAACGAGTAAATGCTGCGTGTCTCTTTCCTGGATGGTGATGCAAGGAGAACACACGGGGGTTTATCCTGGTTCGGGCAAAAGAAGTCCCTACGTCCAGCGGGGGGGAGAAGTTTGTATTTCCTTGCACTGATGTGCTCGTGTAGGGGTTACAAGCATGCGAGAGAGGGCGTCGAGCCCAAGTCTCAAAGAGAGGAAAAAGAGGACAAGGGTGATTGCTTGAGATATCGATCTCTATCTTGCGTCTTGCATGTTGTCTCTTGTTTTTCTTCGTTCCCCCTCCCCGTTGTAGAACCCTGGCCTGCCCTTTTATAGGGCGAGAGGAGGCCAAGACGACGGGGAGCCTTGAGGTGATGTTTTGTCAATTCCTGTTGAGATGACCGTAGCGACGTGCTCTAGGAATGGCCGGCCATCCCTGGACACCATGGCGTCGTGGGAGACGAGACGGCGAAATGACCCGGAGCGCCGTGCCACACCGTCCTTCCCTTACCGTTGAACTGTGCCGAGCGTCGAGGTTGGGTTGAGGCCGGGTCGAGACCGGATGGATAAGGTCGAATCCCCGAGATTGCGGAGAACGGGCCTTGTCTTATCCTCCCTCAAGGGTGATCGATGGTAAACAGTGCGTGGTAAGGTGGGTACAGTGACGGTTTTCACCTCCCATCACGGGATGGGCGGTAAAATAGTGTGATCTGACACGGGCATTGTTCCCACGTCGATCCTGGTTGCAGCCATGCCGGTAGGTGGTAGTAGGTAACCGCATTAAATGCTATGGCTTTTGTCCTGGGGTAGGTAAACAGAAGGAGTCGAGGCGCTCAACCCGGGCTCACGCGAGTCAGAGTTTTTCCCAGTGGGCGGACGAGCCTCGCGTGGGTCAGAGCGCCGTCGAGGTACCTTGCTGTACGGGATGGGGCGCGGTCGAGGCGGCCCGTCGAGCGGGCCTCGTACGAGTCGGAGCCGGAGCACGATCGAGGCGCCTCGTCGAGCGGGCCTCGTACGAGGCGGACTGGATACGCGGTCGAGGCGGGCTGCCTTTTATTGCGGTTTCAATCGTTTTAGTTTTTTATTAGTGATGGATGTGGGTACCCCCGTACTGTTGGTACCGACAGATGGTATATAAAGGCAACTCCGATTGGTATCACGCTTCAAAGGTCCATTCTATATACCTTAGCATCAATTTGATAGTAGTAACTCTCCCAAAATTCAAATCCATACATACATGCACAATTGAACCAAACTCATAGAAGCACATATGTAGGGGGAGCTAATACTATCGAAATTGAAAATTCATTTCATTTCATATCTTTGTGATGGTTGTCATCAATTACCAAAAAGGGGGAGATTGAAAGCCCAAGTTTGGTTTTGGTAATTAATGACACCAAGTTGCTAATGTCATGTGTTAAGTGTTTTGAGTTAGGCACAAGCAACACATGAGATGAAGGTGTATGTGGCAAGGAGAGGTGGCCACAAGATCACAAAGAGATGGTGCATGGACATGAAATAATGATCATGGTGGAGATGCACATAATATGAAGGACATGATGATCAAGTGAAGGAGAAGGATCTAAGAGCACAAGGCAAAGGTATAACCATAGGGTTTTCCTTTTGCCGGTCTAAGATGAGTAGAGAAGTGATTGACCGGGTTTAGGATACATAGCCGACTATCAAGAGGGGCAATCACGGTTAGCTTGGGAATCAAGTGCCACTAGATCATTGTCTTGAGCATATGCATTAGGATCTAGTAAAGAGCTAACATAACGCCTTGAGAAATGATTATGAAATGCTAACACACATGCACATGGTGGTGTACACTTGGTGGTGTTAGCACTTTTGCGAAGGCGGTGGAGTTTAAGCGGTAGAGAGGGGTTTGGGTTCTTCTCTCCCTCCCACCGAGCTTGCGAGGCGGGATTCGGCGCTTTTTGGGGAAGTGAAATGCCTATTTTCTACTGCGCCGAAAGTCGGAAAAGAAACGGAGGCGAACGGAGGTCACTGTGGTGACCGGACGCTGCACCGGATGCGGTCACGGCTTGACCAGCGCGTCCGATCAGTTCAATCCGGTCAGCGCGCCTAGGGTTGATGACCGGACGCTGGTCTGGCCTGACCAGCGCATCCGGTCAGTTCACCGGTGTGCAAAAGCAGAGCGCGCGACCGGCGCGTCCGGTCCTTCATGGGACCGACGCGTCCGGTCAGGCGTCCAGAGGGGCAGAGAGCAGCGAAGTGATGATCGGACGCGTCCGGTCGTTGAGGGAGGTTACTGGACTCAAACTGGACGCTGGCACTATCGCGTCCGGTCATTCGCTAGGGCGCGTCCGGTCGTTGCTTCGCGGGCTCGCGGTGCTGAGCGATCGGCGCGTCCGGTCAGTTGACCAGCGCGTCCGGTCACCATGACCGGCGCGTCCGGTCATAGCAACGGTAACTTTTGACATGCACTGTTCACGCTTGTCCTGTAGTGACCGGACGTGTCCGGTCACCCTCACCGGCGCGTCCGGTCATCCCGATTTGAACTGCGTCGTCCGGTAACGGCTAGCTGCGTACCCCTTCGTTATAAATAGACGTTGGCCGGGGTTTGAGGGTATCTCTTGCACATTTTGAGACCTAGAGACATACTTTGAGCTAGAGAACAACCCCTTCACTCATCTCTTTGCTTAGTTGCACATCTTGAGTGAGATTGAGTGAGATTCAAGTGCATTGCTTGAGAGTTGCATTCTAGAGGCACTTGATCTTCGAGTTGCTGTGGATTTCTTGTTACTCTTCCGTGTTTCCCGACACGATAGACGGCTTGGAGCAGCGTAGGTGATTGAGCTCACAATTGGAGATTGTTGGAGCCTTCACCAAGTGTTGTAAGGGGTTCTTGATCCTTCCCCACGTGATATGAACCCGCAAGGGTTTGTGGTCGATCTTTCGATGAGAAGCGTGAGATAATTCGATTGGTGGATGGAGATGACGTTCACGGCCCGACTACAGCCTTCCAAGACTGCGCCTTAGCGACCGATACACCACTTCCCAAGGCCGTCACGATCTTGTGGAGTATGACAACCAGCCCCTAGGGCTCCCGTCCTGCAAGCAATCGAAGAACTAGCAAGAACGAGGAAACAAGCACTGAAATTGCAAGATAAAATTGAAGGTTTCACACTGAATCTTATTATGAGTGGGGTTCCGAAGACAAGGAGACGGGCGACTGGATCAGCACGCGCGCCTACAAGCAAGTAGCGATGGCTAAACTTGATCTAAACAAAACCCGAGTGTTCCTGGTGGCGGCTAAGGGGTATATAACATGTGGAGGACGACCACAAGAGAGTTTGGGTCGTGCTCCAACCCTAGGATGCGTCCCTACTGGACTCTAAACGATACAAGCCCATTGGGCTAACTTAAGGTGGCGCAGCACCCTGGACAGAATAGACCTCTCGGTGATTTTTGGACTGTTGACGCCGCTTCTGAGCAGGTATGAGTATGATGTCAGATCCATATGAAAGTAGACTTTATTAGCTTTCCAACAAGTCCAGAATCACCCCAATCCGACTCCGTATGTAACCGTGGCGACCGTCGCAAGTTGAAGGTGTGCTGCAGTCCGAATCCAGCCTACGCGAGTCCTTTTCCCTTTCGGTCTTCTCCTTGATTCTTAATCAAAACAAGAGTGCACGTGTCTCCAAGATCTAAACAGGATGGACAAGAGCTCAAGAAGGAACTCACTTGATGATTAACTTTTCGAGCACGAGCACGAGTAATAGGACCAGCAGTTGTCGGCGTGGATGTATGATCGGTGTTGATGTCCTCATCATCCTCCCTTTCTTGAATTTGAGTCGTCCTCGACTCAAGCTCATCTTCGTCACCCAAATAAGGCTTCAAATCTGCAATGTTAAATGTGGGACTAACCCCAAAATCTGTAGGAAGATCAAGCTTATATGCATTCTCATTTATTCGTTGCATCACTTTAAAAGGACCATCCGCTCTAGGCATCAATTTAGATTTTCTTAATTCAGGAAACCTATCCTTTCGCAAATGCAACCAAACCAAATCACCAGGTTCAAGAATCAATTCCCTTCTACCTTTATCTCCAGCAAATTTGTACTTAGCATTCATGCGCTCTATGTTTTCTTTAGTGGTTTCATGTAGTTTTAGCATCAATTCAGCACGTTGCTTAGCATCAAAATTCAACTTTTCAGAACTTGGCAATGGCATTAAATCAATAGGAGCACGTGGTAACAATCCATAAACAATCTCAAAGGGACACATCTTCGTAGTAGAATGCAGCGAACGATTATAAGAAAACTCAATATGAGGCAAACAATCTTCCCACATCTTAATATTCTTCTTTAAAATAGTCCTTAACATAGTAGACAAAGTTCTATTCACAACTTCAGTTTGACCATCAGTTTGGGGGTGACAAGTGGTGGAAAATAAAAGCTTAGTCCCCAATTTAGCCCATAAAGTTCTCCAAAAATGGCTAAGAAATTTAGCATCACGATCAGAAACAATTGTATTTGGCACACCATGCAAGCGAACAACTTCTCGAAAGAACAAATCAGCAATATTTGTAGCATCATCAGTTTTATGACATGGTATGAAATGTGCCATTTTAGAGAATCGATCCACAACCACAAAAACACTATCTCGCCCTTTCCTAGTTCGTGGCAATCCCAACACAAAATCCATAGAAATATCCTCCCAAGGAGCACTAGGAACAGGAAGAGGCATATACAAACCGTGTGGATTCAACCGGGACTTAGCCTTTTGACATGTTGTGCAGCGAGCAACAAATCTCTCCACGTCTCGTCGCATCTTTGGCCAAAAGAAATGACCAGCAAGAATGTCCTCCGTCTTCTTCGCTCCAAAATGCCCCATCAAGCCACCTCCATGCGCTTCCTGCAGCAACAACAAGCGAACGGAGCTAGCTGGAATGCATAGCTTGTTAGCTCTAAACACAAACCCATCATTGACGATGAATTTGTTCCACGTTTTCCCATCTTTACAATGCAGCAGCACTTCTTTAAAATCAGCATCATGAGCATATCGATCTTTAATTGTTTCTAACCCAAAGATCTTGTAATCAAGTTGATTCAGCAAAGTATATCTCCTAGACAATGCATCTGCAATGATATTATCTTTCCCTTTCTTGTGTTTGATAACATAAGGAAAAGATTCAATAAATTCAACCCATTTTGCATGTCTACGATTCAGTTTTCCTTGACTACGAATATGCTTCAAAGATTCATGATCAGAATGTATAACAAATTCTTTGGGCCACAAATAATGCTGCCATGTTTCTAATGTCCGCACTAGAGCATATAATTCCTTATCATATGTAGAATAATTAAGAATAGGCCCGCTCAATTTCTCACTAAAGTATGCAACAGGTTTGCCTTCTTGCAACAAAACACCACCCAATCCAATTCCACTCGCATCACATTCAAGCTCGAAAGTCTTATTAAAATCAGGGAGTTGGAGTAGAGGTGCATGTGTTAACTTATCTTTCAGCACATGGAAGGCGTGATCTTGTGCTTTGCCCCAAGAAAAGGGCACTCCCTTCTTTGTAAGCTCATTCAATGGTGCAGCAATGGTGCTGAAGTCCTTCACGAAACGGCGATAGAAACCAGCAAGTCCTAGGAAACTCCGCACTTGCATGACCGTCATGGGTATAGGCCATCCTTGTATAGCTTCCACCTTGGCTTTATCAACCTCAATTCCCTGTGGAGTGACAACATAGCCAAGAAACGATACTCGATTGGTGCAGAAAGTGCACTTCTCAAGGTTACCAAACAAACGTGCATCACGTAGAGCATTGAAAACAGCACGTAAGTGATCAAGGTGTTCATCCATGGATTTGCTATAAATCAGTATATCATCAAAGTAGACGACAACAAATTTCCCAATGAAAGCACGCAAAACCTCGTTCATTAATCTCATGAAAGTACTAGGTGCATTAGTTAACCCAAAAGGCATGACTAACCACTCATATAGACCGAACTTAGTTTTGAAAGCAGTTTTCCATTCATCTCCCAATTTCATACGAATCTGGTGGTACCCACTACGCAAATCAACTTTTGAAAACACAACAGCACCACTCAATTCATCAAGCATATCATCTAATCGTGGAATAGGGTGTCGATATCGAATGGTGATATTATTAATAGCCCTACAATCAACACACATGCGCCATGTTCCATCTTTCTTAGGCACTAAAATCACTGGAACAGCACAAGGACTAAGAGACTGACGCACATAACCTTTGTCTAGCAGTTCTTGCACTTGTCGCTGAATTTCCTTCGCTTCTTCCGGATTGGTCCTGTATGGCGCACGGTTTGGCAAAGATGCTCCAGGGATAAGATCAATTTGGTGCTCAATCCCACGTATTGGTGGCAGCCCCGCTGGTATCTCAATGGGGAACACATCAGAATACTCCTGCAAAATGTTAGCAGCAACAGGGGGCAAAGAACGTTGCATATCCTCAAATGAAATCAAAGCATCCTTGCATACCAAAGCATAAGCAACAGAGGTGGATGCATTGAACTCATTAATATCAGATTTTGTAGCAAGCATACAACGTCCTTTCAATTTTATCTCATCTTTGTCATCAACAACAGATTTGTCATTTTTATTGCTCTCGCTCTTTGCTTTTGCAGCCTTAGTAACATCAGATTGCATAATAGCTTCAGGAGACATAGGATGCAACACAATTTTTCGATCATGGTATAGAAACGAATATTGATTTGATCTACCATGATGCATCGAATCTCTATCAAATTGCCATGGTCTACCTAGCAGAATATTACAAGCTTGCATAGGCACAACATCACATTCAACAATATCTTTGTATGATCCTATGGCAAAATCAATTTGCACAAGTCTCGTTACCTTTGCCTTACCACTGTTGTTCAGCCATTGGATGTAGTAGGGATGGGGGTGTGGTTTGGTGGTGAGGGCGAGCTTCTGTACCATGTCGCTACTTGCCAAGTTGTTGCAGCTACCTCCATCAATGATCATGCGGCACGAACGCTCCTTGATGACACACTTTGTTTGGAATAAAGTGTGTCGCTGATTTTGCTCTACCTTCTCTATTTGTACACTAAGCACTCGCTGTACAATCAAGCTCTCATAGTGCTCCGCGTCACCTGCATTAATGTGTTCTTCTATGTGTTCCTCACTACCTGCATAGTCAGCTGCAAGCAATGCAAGTGTATCTTCATCAAAATCACTAGCAGATGAACACTCACCATCATCTTTGACAATCATAACACGCTTGTTTGGGCAGTCACGCATCATATGGCCATATCCCTTGCACCGATGACATTGTATGTTGCTTGTTCTACCGGTCGATGCCACGGATGAAGTACTCGCAGCCGGCTTTTGCGCTGTCTTCGCGACTGAATTGGTGGGGGCAGCTCGAGTCTTGTCACTAGATGATGGCGTAGGAGTACATGTAGACGGAGTTGTAGACGTGCGCTGCTGCCATGAACTAGCTTTCCCTACAGAAACATTAGTCCTTGCGCTAGCACGTCGTCCCTGCACTTCCCGTTCAGCTTTACAAGCAAGATGAAACAGTTTGGTTACGTTATTGTATTCTTTGTAAGCGAGGATATCCTGAATTTCCCGATTTAACCCACCTAAAAATCTAGCCATAGCAGGTTCCTCATCCTCCTCTAATTTACAACGCAACATACCCGTTTGTAATTCCTGATAGTATTCTTCTACACTTTTAGAACCTTGTCTCAATTGCTGCAACTTATTTATCATATCACGGGCATAGTAAGATGGAACAAATCTAGCTCTCATGGCTCGTTTCAGCGCATCCCAAGTTTTAGGTACGTTATTAGGGTTTTTCTTGCCATATTCGATCCACCAAACAGAAGCAAAATCTGTGAACTCACTAGTAGCAGCCCTAACACGTGTGTTCTCAGGAAATTCATGGCATGCAAACTTTTGATCAACAGCAATCTCCCAAGTAATGTATGCATCAGGGTCATATTTACCATCAAAAGGAGGTATTTTAAATTTAATCTTACTGAAAGCATCATCATTATTGTGTACCTCGCGTCGGCGGCGGCCACCCATACCTCTACGGTTGTGACGTAGGCGACGTCGATCACGAGTGTCTCGATCATCATGTTCAATATCACCTGTGTATTCTTCATCATAACTACCATCCTCTCGATCTTCCTCCTTTTGTTCATCATGCTGGTCTTTATCATTGTTGTGGAGGTCATCAAAACGCCTCAGCAGAGCAGCAAGGCTTTTGTCCACACTAGCAATGGACTTCTCCAAACCTGCAAGCTTGTTGTTTGCGGCAATCTGCGTAGCCTCCAACTGTCCAAGTTTGTCATTTGTCACCTGCAAGTCATTATCAAGTCCCTCCGTGTGCAACTTCACTTTCCTTTCAAAATGTTGAATGATGCCCTTTGTGCGCGGAGAATGTGGAATTTGGTTATCTTCGTCGGACCCTGGCATGGTTCAAAGACAAAGACAACAAGAAGACAAGTGAAGAAATAAAAGCCCTACAACTACTAGGATGTAGCTACAGCAAGTCGCTCACTCTCCACCTGCTACACAAGTTCTTACCAGTTCTTACCTTGCTCGATAGGAGGGGTCGTCTACCAACAAGTCTGCAGCAATGGATGAAGTGTATCGGTGCCGTAGCACAAGACCTGTCAAGCTGTAGAATATGTGGAGCTATAGGTGGGCTGAAACAAGGAACGAACTAGCACCACGTTAGTTACAAAAGGCAAGCTGAATAATCGTTCAACCGGCGGTACTGTGCTGGTCCTAGTCTAGACCGTGCTAGAGACGCGAGCCTGGACACAAAGGAAAGCACAACACACCACCCAAAGTGAACGAAAAATCTCTAAGATCAGCCCCATTCTCTTCTTTTCTTTTGCTTCTTTCTCTTTTTTTCTTTTTTTTTCTTCTTTTTTTTCTTTTTTTTTCAGGGAACACTCAAAACTGATTATATGAACAAAAACACTCCCAAAGAGTAACTCAGCACACACGCTTTTTCTGAAAGGGCAGGGGTATTCCGGTAAAAAAAAATACTCTCTCTCTCTCTAGAGTAAGCCACTCGTTTAGATATGAATACTTGCTGCGTGGTTAGTTTGATATTTGTAGCACAGGATGAACTAATTCCTCGTTCGATTGGAACTTCCAATTCTACTCAGACTTGGCCAACAGCGAGGAATAACCGATCCCTTGATCCGACTCAAACTTCAAACCCTACTTGGATTCGGCCAACAGAGAGACTATATGATAGCGCGTGTTGTGATAGGAAAGTGACAAGAACTCGAAACTCTAAGGGAATAAACTAAGACCAGCAATCCGACACACCCGATGCAACCGAATATTCAACAAACCCTAACTAGGTAGCACTAGCCACGGCTCAAAGGTCTATAGGATTGCAGGAAACTAATCTACTATTTTTTTGGCTTTTCTGGACTATAGGAAAAATAAAACAGTGAAGGATTGGAAGTCTCTCACCGATAAACCTTGCTCTGATTACCAACTGATATGAACCCGCAAGGGTTTGTGGTCGATCTTTCGATGAGAAGCGTGAGATAATTCGATTGGTGGATGGAGATGACGTTCACGGCCCGACTACAGCCTTCCAAGACTGCGCCTTAGCGACCGATACACCACTTCCCAAGGCCATCACGATCTTGTGGAGTATGACAACCAGCCCCTAGGGCTCCCGTCCTGCAAGCAATCGAAGAACTAGCAAGAACGAGGAAACAAGCACTGAAATTGCAAGATAAAATTGAAGGTTTCACACTGAATCTTATTATGAGTGGGGTTCCGAAGACAAGGAGACGGGCGACTGGATCAGCACGCGCGCCTACAAGCAAGTAGCGATGGCTAAACTTGATCTAAACAAAACCCGAGTGTTCCTGGTGGCGGCTAAGGGGTATATAACGTGTGGAGGACGACCACAAGAGAGTTTGGGTCGTGCTCCAACCCTAGGATGCGTCCCTACTGGACTCTAAACGATACAAGCCCATTGGGCTAACTTAAGGTGGCGCAGCACCCTGGACAGAATAGACCTCTCGGTGATTTTTGGACTGTTGACGCCGCTTCTGAGCAGGTATGAGTATGATGTCAGATCCATATGAAAGTAGACTTTATTAGCTTTCCAACAAGTCCAGAATCACCCCAATCCGACTCCGTATGTAACCGTGGCGACCGTCGCAAGTTGAAGGTGTGCTGCAGTCCGAATCCAGCCTACGCGAGTCCTTTTCCCTTTCGGTCTTCTCCTTGATTCCTAATCAAAACAAGAGTGCACGTGTCTCCAAGATCTAAACAGGATGGACAAGAGCTCAAGAAGGAACTCACTTGATGATTAACTTTTCGAGCACGAGCACGAGTAATAGGACCAGCAGTTGTCGGCGTGGATGTATGATCGGTGTTGATGTCCTCATCACCACGGGAGTTCGCAAATTGGATACTCTAGTGAAGCTCGTGGCTTGGAGGATCTCCATCTTGTGTGCGGTTGTGCGGCGCCCACCGAGGGCTCGACTCTTGATAGTCGATTAGCTCGTGAACCGACAAGTGGTTGTATCGCCACAACGGGGAGTAGCTTGCCGGGAAGCAAGTGAACCTCGGGATAAATTCTTGTGTCATTCTCTTCCCGATGACTTCTCTTGTGTGATTGATTGATTGGTACTTCTCATCTCTACACGACGGTATAATCACTCAAAGCTCTTCTCTCGTATTACTTCTTGTTTATAGCTTGTAGTTGTTGTTGTGTTTAGTGAATAGCCTTGTACTAGACTTGTGTAGGTGGCTTGCTTAATTAGTTAGAGCTAGTGCTTTTGCTTCTCCACCTTTCGTACTAACTTGTGGTTAAGTAATTCTTGTAGAAGTTTTAATTAGGCTATTCACCCCCTCTAGCCTATTTGGACCTTACAACGTCACTTACGAGTTCCATCGGGTGCATCAAAAACTATTAATGAGCCCATGGTACATTCAGTGCAAACCATGCACCTATCTTGCGCCAAGATTAGCACTATCTGCAAACGGACCGAATAGAGCTCCACCAGACCCTCGTCACGTATGAGTACCATCGGGTGCTTCTAAAACGATTTATGAGCCTGTGGTACGTTTATGGCAAACTGAGCACCTATCTTGCACCGACGCTAACACTGTCTCAAAACAGATTGAAACGACATTCCACATGACCCACGTCACCTTGGAGTTTCCACCGGGTGCCTCCAATATTATTTCTGAGCCTATGTACATTCGGTGCAAACCGTGCACCAATCTTGCATCAAGAGTAGCACTATCTCGAAACGGACCGAACCAAGCTTCCGCTTGAGCCACGTCACCTAGGAGTCCCATCGTCCGTCCAATACGATTTCTATGCCTATGGTATGTCCGGTGCAAACCGTGCACCTATCTTGCACTGAAACTAACACTGTCTCCAAATGGACTAAAATGAGATTCCACATGACCCACATCAATTACGAGTTCCGTCGGGTGCGTCCAAAACTATTTTATGAGCCTATGGTACGTTCAGTGCAAACCATGCACTAGTCTTGCATCAAGATTAGCACTGTCTCCAAGCATACCGAGCAGAGCTCTACCAGACCCTCATTGCCTAGGAGTACCATCAGGTGTGTTTAAAATAATTTATGAGCCTATGGTACGTCTGACTCAAACCAAGCACCTATCTTGCACCGACGCTAACACGGTCTCAAAATAGATCAAAACGAGATTCCACCTGCTCACGTCACCTAGGAGTTCCATTGGGTGCCTCGTATACAATTTCCAAGCCTACGGTACGTTCGACGCAAACCGGGCACCAATCTTGCATCAAGAGTAGCACTATCAACAAATGGACCGAACTAAGCTTCCACTTGAGCCTCGTCACCTAGGGGTCCCATCGAGTGCGTCCAAAATGATTTCTATGCCAATGGTATGTTCGGTGCAAACAGTGCAGCTATCTTACACTGACACTAACACTATCTCCAAATGGACTAAAAGAAGATTCCACATGACCCACGTCAGTTACGAGTTCCATCGGGTGCGTCCAAAACTATATATGAGCCTATGGTACGTTGAGTGCAAACCGTGCACCTGTCTTGTGTCAAGATTAGCACTATCTCCAAACGGACCGAACAGAGCTCCACCGGACCCTCGTCACCTAGGAGCACCATCGGGTGCGTCAAATGATTTATGAGCCTATGGTACATTTGATGCAAACATAGCTCCTATCTTGCACTGACACTAACTCTGTCTCCAAATAGATCAAAACGAAATTCCACAGACCCACGTCACCTAGGAGTTCCATTGTGTGCCTCTAATACTATTTCTGAGCCTACGGTACGTTCGACGCATACCATGCACGAATCTGGCATCAAATGTAGCACTATCTCCAAATGGTCCGAACCGAGATTCTAGTTGAGCCTCATCACCTAGGAGTCCTGTCGAGTTCGTCCAAAACGATGTCAACGCCTATGGTATGTTCGGTGCAAACCGTGCTCATATCTTGCACTGACACTGCATTGTCTCCAAACAAACTAAAACAAGATTCCACATGACCCACGTCACTTACGAGTTCCATCGGGTGCATCAAAAACTATTTATGAGCCTATGGTACATTCAGTGCAAACCATGCACCTATCTTGCGCCAAGATTAGCACTATCTACAAACGGACCGAATAGAGCTCCACCAGACCCTCGTCACGTATGAGTACCATCGGGTGCTTCTAAAATGATTTATGAGCCTATGGTACGTTTATGGCAAACTGAGCACCTATCTTGCACCGACGCTAACACTGTCTCAAAATAGATTGAAACGACATTCCACATGACCCACGTCACCTTGCAGTTCCACCAGGTGCCTCCAATATTATTTCTGAGCCTATGTACATTCGGTGCAAACCGTGCACCAATCTTGCATCAAGAGTAGCACTACCTCCGAACGGACCGAACCAAGCTTCCGCTTGAGCCATGTCACCTAGGAGTCCCATCATCCGTCCAATACGATTTCTATGCTATGGTATGTTTGGTGCAAACCGTGCACCTATCTTGCACTAAAACTAACACTGTCTCCAAATGGACTAAAACGAGATTTCACATGACCCACGTCAATTACGAGTTCCGTCGGGTGCGTCCAAAACTATTTATGAACCTATGGTACGTTCAGTGCAAACCATGCACCAGTCTTGCGTCAAGATTAGCACTATCTCCAAGCGTACCGATCAGAGCTCTACCAGACCCTCATTGCCTAGGAGTACCATCAGGTGTGCTAAAACGATTTATGAGCCTATGGTACGTCTGACTCAAACCGAGCACCTATCTTGCACCGGCGCTAACACTGTCTCAAAACAGATCGAAACGATATTCAACATGACTCACGTCACCTAGGAGTTCCATCAGGTGCCTCGTATACAATTTCCAAGCCTACGGTACGTTCGACGCAAACCGGGCACCAATCTTGCATCAAGAGTAGCACTATCAACAAATGGACCGAACTGAGCTTCCACTTGAGCTTCGTCACCTAGGAGTCCCATCGAGTGCGTCCAAAATGATTTCTATGCCAATGGTATGTTCGGTTGAAACCGTGCACCTGTCTTGCACTGACACTAACACTGTCTCCAAATGGACTAAAAGAAGATTCCACATGGCCCACGTCAGTTACGAGTTCCATCGGGTGCGTCCAAAACTATTTATGATCCTATGGTACATTGAGTGCAAACCGTGCACCTATCTTGTGTCAAGATTAGCACTATCTCCAAACGGACCGAACAGAGCTCCACCGGACCCTCGTCACCTAGGAGCACCATCGGGTGCGTCAAATGATTTATGAGCCTATGGTACGTTTGATGCAAACCTAGCTCCTATCTTGCACTGACGCTAACTCTTTCTCAAAATAGATCAAAACGAAATTTCACAGACCCACGTCACCTAGGAGTTCCAATGTGTGCCTCTAATACTATTTCTGAGCCTACGGTACGTTCGACGCATACCATGCACCAATCTGGCATCAAATGTAGCACTATCTCCAAATGGTCCGAACCGAGATTCTAGTTGAGCCTCATCACCTAGGGGTCCTGTCGAGTGCGTCCAAAACGATGTCAACGCCTATGGTATGTTCGGTGCAAACCGTGCTCATATCTTGCACTGACACTAGCATTGTCTCCAAACAAACTAAAACAAGATTCCACATGACCCACGTCACTTACGAGTTCCATCGGGTGCATCAAAAACTATTTATGAGCCTATGGTACATTCAGTGCAAACCATGCACCTATCTTGCGCCAAGATTAGCACTATCTGCAAACGGACCGAATAGAGCTCCACCAGACCCTCGTCACGTATGAGTACCATCGGGTGCTTCTAAAATGATTTATGAGCCTATGGTACGTTTATGGCAAACTGAGCACCTATCTTGCACCGACGCTAACACTGTCTCAAAATAGATTGAAACGACATTCCACATGACCCACGTCACCTTGCAGTTCCACCGGGTGCCTCCAATATTATTTCTGAGCCTATGTACATTCAGTGCAAACCGTGCACCAATCTTGCATCAAGAGTAGCACTACCTCCGAATGGACCGAACCAAGCTTCCGCTTGAGCCATGTCACCTAGGAGTCCCATCATCCGTCCAATACGATTTCTATGCCTATGGTATGTTTGGTGCAAACCGTGCACCTATCTTGCACTGAAACTAACACTGTCTCCAAATGGACTAAAATGAGATTTCACATGACCCACGTCAATTACGAGTTCCGTCGGGTGCGTCCAAAACTATTTATGAACCTATGGTACGTTCAGTGCAAACCATGCACCAGTCTTGCGTCAAGATTAGCACTATCTCCAAGAGTACCGATCAGAGCTCTACCAGACCCTCATTGCCTAGGAGTACCATCAGGTGTGTCTAAAACGATTTATGAGCCTATGGTACGTCTGACTCAAACCGAGCACCTATCTTGCACCGGCGCTAACACTGTCTCAAAACAGATCGAAACGATATTCGACATGACTCACGTCACCTAGGAGTTCCATCAGGTGCCTCGTATACAATTTCCAAGCCTACGGTACGTTCGACGCAAACCGGGCACCAATCTTGCATCAAGAGTAGCACTATCAACAAATGGACCGAACTGAGCCTCCACTTGAGCTTCGTCACCTAGGAGTCCCATCGAGTGCGTCCAAAATGATTTCTATGCCAATGGTATGTTCGGTTCAAACCGTGCACCTGTCTTGCACTGACACTAACACTGTCTCCAAATGGACTAAAAGAAGATTCCACATGGCCCACGTCAGTTACGAGTTCCATCGGGTGCGTCCAAAACTATTTATGAGCCTATGGTACATTGAGTGCAAACCGTGCACCTATCTTGTGTCAAGATTAGCACTATCTCCAAACGGACCGAACAGAGCTCCACCGGACCCTCGTCACCTAGGAGCACCATCGGGTGCGTCAAATGATTTATGAGCCTATGGTACGTTTGATGCAAACCTAGCTCCTATCATGCACTGACGCTAACTCTTTCTCAAAATAGATCAAAACGAAATTCCACAGACCCACGTCACCTAGGAGTTCCAATGTGTGCCTCCAATACTATTTCTGAGCCTACGATACGTTCGACGCATACCATGCACCAATCTTGCATCAAATGTAGCACTATCTCCAAATGGTCAGAACCAAGCTTCTAGTTGAGCCTCATCACCTAGGAGTCCCATCGTGTGTGTCCAAAATGATGTCAACGCCTATGGTATGTTCGGTGCAAACCGTGCTCATATCTTGCACTGACACTAGCACTGTCTCCAAACAAACTAAAACAAGATTCCACATGACCCACGTCACTTACGAGTTCCATCGGGTGCATCAAAAACTATTTATGAGCCCATGGTACATTCAGTGCAAACCATGCACCTATCTTGCGCCAAGATTAGCACTATCTGCAAACGGACCGAATAGAGCTCCACCAGACCCTCGTCACGTAGGAGTACCATCGGGTGCTTCTAAAACGATTTATGAGCCTATGGTACGTTTGTGGCAAACTGAGCACCTATCTTGCACCGGCGCTAACATTGTCTCAAAACAGATTGAAACGACATTCCACATGACCCACGTCACCTTGGAGTTCCACCGGGTGCCTCCAATATTATTTCTGAGCCTATGTACATTCGGTGCAAACCGTGCACCAATCTTGCATCAAGAGTAGCACTATCTCAAAACGGACCGAACCAAACTTCCGCTTGAGCTACGTCACCTAGGAGTCCCATCGTCTGTCCAATACGATTTCTATGCCTATGGTATGTTCGGTGCAAACCGTGCACCTATCTTGCACTGAAACTAGCACTATCTCCAAATGGACTAAAACGAGATTCCACACGACCCACGTCAATTACGAGTTCCGTCGGGTGCGTCCAAAACTATTTATGAGCCTATGGTACGTTCAGTGCAAACCGTGCACCAGTCTTGCGTCAAGATTAGCACTGTCTCCAAGCATACCGAGCAGAGCTCTACCAGACCCTCATTGCCTAGGAGTACCATCAGGTGTGTTTAAAATAATTTATGAGCCTATGGTACGTCTGACTCAAACCGAGCACCTATCTTGCACCAACGCTAACACGGTCTCAAAATAGATCAAAACGAGATTCCACCTGCTCACGTCACCTAGGAGTTCCATCGGGTGCCTCGTATACAATTTCTAAGCCTACGGTACGTTCGACGCAAACCGGGCACCAATCTTGCATCAGTAGCACTATCAACAAATGGACCGAACTAAGCTTCCACTTGAGCCTCGTCACCTAGGAGTCCCATCGAGTGCGTCCAAAATGATTTCTATGCCAATGGTATGTTCGGTGCAAACAGTGCAGCTATCTTACACTGACACTAACACTATCTCCAAATGGACTAAAAGAAGATTCCACATGACCCACGTCAGTTACGAGTTCCATCGGGTGCGTCCAAAACTATATATGAGCCTATGGTACGTTGAGTGCAAACCGTGCACCTGTCTTGTGTCAAGATTAGCACTATCTCCAAACGGACCGAACAGAGCTCCACCGGACCCTCGTCACCTAGGAGCACCATCGGGTGCGTCAAATGATTTATGAGCCTATGGTACATTTGATGCAAACATAGCTCCTATCTTGCACTGACACTAACTCTGTCTCAAAATAGATCAAAATGAAATTCCACAGACCCACGTCACCTAGGAGTTCCAATGTGTGCCTCTAATACTATTTCTGAGCCTACGGTACGTTCGACGCATACCATGCACCAATCTGGCATCAAATGTAGCACTATCTCCAAATGGTCCGAACCGAGATTCTAGTTGAGCCTCATCACCTAGGAGTCCTGTCGAGTGCGTCCAAAACGATGTCAACGCCTATGGTATGTTCGGTGCAAACCGTGCTCATATCTTGCACTGACACTAGCATTGTCTCCAAACAAACTAAAACAAGATTCCACATGACCCACGTCACTTACGAGTTCCATCGGGTGCATCAAAAACTATTTATGAGCCTATGGTACATTCAGTGCAAACCATGCACCTATCTTGCGCCAAGATTAGCACTATCTACAAACGGACCGAATAGAGCTCCACCAGACCCTCGTCACGTATGAGTACCATCGGGTGCTTCTAAAATGATTTATGAGCCTATGGTACGTTTATGGCAAACTGAGCACCTATCTTGCACCGACGCTAACACTGTCTCAAAATAGATTGAAACGACATTCCACATGACCCACGTCACCTTGGAGTTCCACCGGGTGCCTCCAATATTATTTCTGAGCCTATGTACGTTCAGTGCAAACCGTGCACCAATCTTGCATCAAGAGTAGCACTACCTCCGAACGGACCGAACCAAGCTTCCGCTTGAGCCATGTCACCTAGGAGTCCCATCATCCGTCCAATACGATTTCTATGCCTATGGTATGTTTGGTGCAAACCGTGCACCTATCTTGCACTGAAACTAACACTGTCTCCAAATGGACTAAAATGAGATTTCACATGACCCACGTCAATTACGAGTTCCATCGGGTGCGTCCAAAACTATTTATGAACCTATGGTACGTTCAGTGCAAACCATGCACCAGTCTTGCGTCAAGATTAGCACTATCTCCAAGCGTACCGATCAGAGCTCTACCAGACCCTCATTGCCTAGGAGTACCATCAGGTGTGTCTAAAACGATTTATGAGCCTATGGTACGTCTGACTCAAACCGAGCACCTATCTTGCACCGACGCTAACACTGTCTCAAAACAGATCGAAACGATATTCGACATGACTCACGTCACCTAGGAGTTCCATCAGGTGCCTCGTATACAATTTCCAAGCCTACGGTACGTTCGACGTAAACCGTGCACCAATCTTGCATCAAGAGTAGCACTATCTCCAATTCGAACAAACCAAGCTTCCACTTGGGCCTCGTCACATAGGAGTCCCATCGAGTGCGTCCAAAACGATTTCTATGCCCATGATATGTTTGGTGGAAACCGTGCACGTATCTTGCGCTGACACTAACACTGTCTCCAAACAGACTAAAACGAGATTCCACATGACCCACGTCACTTACGAGTTCCATTGGGTGCGTCCAAAACTATTTATGAGCCTATGGTACGTTCAGTGCAAACCGTGCACCTATCTTGTGTCAATATCAGCACTATCTCCAAACGGACCTAACAGAGCTCCACTAGACGCTCGTCACCTAGGAGCACCATCGGCTGCGTCTAAAACGATTTATGAGCATGTGGTACGTTTGATGCAAACCGAGCACCTATCTTGCACCGACGCTAACACTGTCTCAAAACAAATCAAAACAAAATTCCACATTGCCCACCTCACCTAAGAGTTCCATCATGTGCCTCCAATACTATTTATGAGCCTACGGTATGTTTGACACATGGCGTGCACCAATCTTGCTTCAAGAGTAGCACTATCTCCACATCGTCCGAAACCGAGGCTCTAGTTGAGCCTCATCACCAAGGAGTCCCATTGAGTGTGTCCAAAACGATGTCTATGTCTATGGTATGTTCGGTGCAAACCGTGCTCCTATCTTGCACTAACACTAACACTGTCTCCAAACAAACTAAAACAAATTTTCCACACGAGCCATGTCACTTACGAGTTCCATCGGGTGCGTCCAAAACTATTTATGAGCCTCTAGTACGTTCAGTGCAAACCGTGCACCTATCTTGTGTCATGATTAGCACTATCTGCAAACAGACCTAACAGAGCTCCACTAGATGCTCGTCACCTAGGAGCACCATCGCGTGCGTCTAAAACGATTTATGAGCATGTGGTACGTTTGATGCAAACTGAGCACCTATCTTGCACCGACGCTAACACTGTCTCAAAACAAATCAAAACAAAAAATCCACATTGCCCACCTCACCTAAGAGTTCCATCGTGTGCCTCCAATACTATTTATGAGCCTATGTTTGACACATGGCTTGCACCAATCTTGCATCAAGAGTAGCACTATCTCCAAATGGTCCGAAACCAAGCCTCTAGTTGAGCCTCGTCACCTAGGAGTCCCACCGAGTGCGTCCAAAACGATGTCTATGCCTATGGTATGTTCAGTGCAAACCGTGCTCCTATCTTGCACTGACACTAACACTGTCTCCAAACAGACTAAAACGAGATTCCACACGACCCACGTCACTTATGAGTTCCATCGGGTGCGTCCAAAACTATTTATGCACCTATGGTAGTTTCAGGGCAAACTGTGCACCTATCTTGCGTCAAGATTAGCACTATCTCCAAACGGACCGAATAGAGCTCCACCAGACTCTGATCACCTAGGAGTACCTCAGGTGCGTTTAAAACGATTTATGAGCCTATGGTACATTCAGTGCAAACCATGCACGTATCTTGCTTCAAGATTAGCACTATCAGCAAACGGACCGAATTGAACTCCACCAGACCCTCATCACGTAGGAGTACCATCGGGTGCCTCTAAAATGATTTATGAGCCTATGTTACATTTGAGGCAAACCGAGCACCTACTTGCACCGATGCTAACACTGTCTGAAAACATATCGAAACAAGATTTCACATGATCCACGTTACCTAGGAGTTCCATCGGGTGCCTCTAATACTATTTCTGAGCCTATGGTACGTTCGACGCAAACTGTGCACCAATCTTGCATCAAGAGTAGCACTATCTCCAAACAGACCGAACTGAGCTTCCATTTGAGTCTCGTCAACTAGGAGTCCCACCGAGTGCATCCAAAATGATTTCTATGCCTTTGGTATGTTCGGTGCAAACCATGCACCTATCTTGCACTAACACCAACACTGTCTCCAAACAGACTGAAATGAGATTCCACACGACCCACGTCACTTACGAGTTCCATCGGGTGCATCCAAAAGTATTTATGCACCTATGGTTCTTTCAGTGCAAACTGTGCACCTATCTTGTGCAAGATTAGCACTATCTCCAAACGGACCGAATAGAGCTCCACCAGACCCTCGTCACCTAGGAGTACCTCGGGTGCGTCTAAAACGATTTATGAGCCTATGGTACGTTTGACGCAAACCGAGCATCTATCTTGCACCGACGCTAATACTGTCTCAAAACAGATCGAAACGAGATTCCACATAACCCACATCACCTAAGAGTTCCACCGAGTGCCTCCAATATTATTTCTGAGCCTATAGTACGTTCGATGCAAACCGTGCACCAATCTTGCATCAAGAGTAACACTATCTCCAAATGGACCGAACCGAGCTTCCACTTGAGCCTCGTCACCTAGGAGTCCCATCGAGTGCATCCCAAATGATTTCTATGCCTATGGTATCTTCGGTGCAAACCGTGCACCAATCTTGCACTGACACTCTCAGTCTCCAAACGGACTAAAACAAGATTCCACATGACCCACGTCACTTACGAGTTCCATCGGGTGTGTCCAAAAATATTGATGAGCCTATGGTACGTTCGTTGCAAACCATACACCTATCCTGCATCAAGATTAGTTCTCCAAACGAATCGAACAGAGCTCCCCCAGACCCTCGTCACCTAGGAGTACCATCGGGTGCGTCTAAAACTATTTATGAACCTATGGTACGTTTGACGCAAACAGAGCACCTATCTTGCACCGACGCTAACACTATCTCAAAACAGATCGAAACAAGATTCCACATGTCCCATGTCACCTAGGAGTTCCATCAGGTGCCTCTAATACTATTTCTGAGCCTACAGTACGTTCGATGCAAACCGTGAACCAATCTTGCATCAAGAGTAGCACTATCTCCAAACAGAGCGAACCGAGCTTCCTCTTGAGCCTCATCACCTAGGAGTCCCATTGAGTGCATTCAAAACGATTTCTATGCCTATGGTATATTTGGTGCAAATTGTGCACCTATCTTGCGCTGACACTAACACTGTCTCTAAATAGACTAAAATGAGATTTCAAACGACCCACATCACTTCGGAGTTCCATTGGGTGCGCCCAACACTATGTATGAGCCTATGGTAGGTTCAGTATAAACCGTGCACCTATCTTGCGTCAAGATAAGCACTATCTCCAAGTGTACGGAACAGAGCTCCACTAGAGCCTCGTCACCTAGGACTACCATCGGGTGCGTCTAAAATGATTTATGAGACTATGGTACGTTTGATGCAAACCGAGCACCTATCTTGCACAGACACTAACACTGTCTTAAACACAGATTGAAACGAGATTCCACATGACCCACGTCATCTTGAAGTTCCATTGGGTGCCTCCAATACTATTTCTGAGACTACGATATGTTTAACGCTAACCGTGAACCAATCTTGCATCAAGAGTAGCACTATCTCCAAACAGACTGAACCGAGCTTCCACTTGAGCCTCATCACCCAGGAGTCCCATCGAGTGCATCCACAAGGATTTCTATGCCTATGTATGTTCGGTGCAAACCATGCTCTTATCTTGCACTGACACTAAAACTGTCTCCAAACAGACTAAAACGAGGTTCCACACGACCCACGTCACTTACGAGTTTCATCGGGTGCGTCCAAAACTATTTATGAGCCTATGGTACATTTAGTGCAAACCATGCACCTATCTTGCGTCAAGATTAGCACTTCTCCAAATGGCCGAACAGAGCTCCACTAGACCCTCATCACGTAGGAGTACCATCGGGTGCTCCTAAAACTATTTATGAGCCTATGGTACGTTTGATGCAAACCGAGCACCTATCTTGCACCGATGCTAACACTATCTCAAAACAGATCGAAACGAAATTCCACATGACCCACGCCACCTAGGAGTTCCATCGTGTGCCTCCAATACTATTTCTAAGCCTATGTACGTTCGACGCAAACCATCCACCAATCTTGCATCAAGTGTAGCACTATATTCAAACGGACCGAACCGAGCTTCTAGTTGAGCCTCATCACCTAGGAGTCCCATCGAGTGTGTCCAAAATGATGTCTATGCCTATGGTATGTTCGGTACAAACCGTGCTCCTATCTTGCACTAACACTAACACTGTCTCCAAACAAACTAAAACGAGATTTCACACGACCCATGTCACTTACGAGTTCCATCGGGTGCGTCCAAAACTATTTATGAGCCTATGGTACATTCAGTGCAAACCTTGCACCTATGTTGCGTCAAGATTAGCACTATCTCCAAATAGACTGAATAGAGCTCCACCAGACCCTCGTCACGTAGGAGTGCCATCGGGTGCTTCTACGATTTATGAGCCTTTGGTACATTTTTTTTATCAAACTGAGCACCTATCTTGCACTGACGCTAACATTGTCTCAAAACAGATCGAAACGAGATTCCACATGACCCACTTCACCTAGGAGTTCCATCTGGTGTCTTCAATACTATTTTCTGAAACCTATGGTACGTTCGACGCAAACCACACACCAATCTTGCATCAAGAGTAGCACTATCTCCAAACAGACCGAACCGAGCTTCCACTTGAGCCTCGTCACCTAGGAGTCCCATCGAGTGCGTCCAAAATGATTTCTATGCCTTTGATATGTTTGGTGCAAACCGTACACCTATCTTGCACTAACACTAACACTGTCTCTAAATAGACTAAAACGAGATTCCACACGACCCACATCACTTACGAGTTCCATCGGCTGCGTCCAAAACTATTTATGAGCCTATGGAACGTTCAGTGCAAACCGTGCACCTATCTTGCGTCAAGATTAGCACTATCTCCATACAGACCAAACCGAGCTCCACCAGACCCTCATCATCTAGGTGTACCATCGGGTGTGTCTAAAATGATATATGAGCCTACGGTACGTTTGATGCAAACCGAGCACCTATCTTGCACCGATGCTAACACTATCTCAAAACGGATCGAAACGAGATTCCACATGGCCCACGTCACCTAAGAGTTCCATCGGGTGCCTCCAATACTATTTCTGAGCCTACGGTACTGTCGGGTACCAATAAAATGGGTTACCCCATTTTCACCGCAAAACTACCCACCAAGACAAATATTAAGGCCCACGGCCCATCACAGCCAGCCCAGGCCTTACTCCGCTCAAAACCAAGCAAAGGACAAGCGCCCGAGCCCCCTAGCGCTCCTTCGCTTCGTCTGACCCCTCTCCGTCTCGTCTGACCCTCATGACGTCATCCAGGCGCTCGGGCCCTGTGACGTCATCAAGGCACTCGACCCCTCTACACAGCTACTACTTCGCTCTACCCCCAACTGTAACACACTACCACAGGTATGCACGGGCCCCTACGTTTTCCTGCTAAGGAACAGGAGCTCACCGCGTCCTGTAGGATCGCCTTGGAACTGTACACCTAATTCATGATTTGGTCAAGGCTCCCACATTTCTTTCGCGCCCCCCACGATAGTAACAGGGAGAAGCTATGCTACATCGCACCCTACCATGTCTACCTCAATGGGACGGGGAGCAACGGCCGTCTAGGCCCCCCACCTTTTTTGCGCGCGGCTTCAGGCCCACGAAATCTTCTTCATCATGACACTGTGTTAGGGTATGGCTTCGCCTCATCATCTATAGCCACGACATGCCACCACCATGATGACGACTGTGTGGATGCACAAACTGAAAGGAAAGCTAGCAATAGGGAGAACCTTAGGGACTTTTCTTTCTATTTTCGTACATCCAGATACTGTAACCTGACCCCTCCCATTGCATACTATAAAAGGGGAGGAAGGGACCCTCGATAAGACGAGGTTCAATGGAGAGACAATGCCCAACAATGGTAATATACTAAGCACACACTCAAACACTTGAACACACCCACTCATAGAGACCTGGGAGCCATCCCTCTCTCGACCAGCTTGTATCCCCCTACTACAAGCACTTTGGTGCAAAGCAACACAAGCAGCAGCGAGCACTGGACGTAGGGACATTCAGCCAAACTAGTATACATCTTGTGTCCGCCATGCACACCATCGGAGGCTCCAACGCGTAGCATCATTCACTTGTCCCATTCTAGACACCCCTAGTTCAAGAACACCGACAGTTGGCACGCCAGGTAGGGGCTCTGCGTGTCATGTTCTACTTCACCATGTCTCTGATGCCCGGAAACAACATCAACTTTGCTCCAAGCTCTCACATCTGGTTTGGGAGCCTTGAGTTCATTGTCGTCGGGGAGGGCTATGACCTCGACCTCCTCCCACCGACCAGCGAGCCTACCAGCTTCTCTGAGCCAGTGGCCAACCTATGACTCTGCTCCGACGAATTGAAGGGCACATGGTCCGACAAGTTCAGTTACCCCAGGGTACCATGATTCGGCTAGCCCAGGCATGACAAGAAGAAGACAGGCAAGAAGGGGTTGCAGGACAACCTCATTGACACGGCAGACCGGAATCAAGCAAGGGCCCTGCCCCCTGATGGGGCAGGACTCTTAGACAAGATGCTTGATGAGCCATGCCCCTACTACCAGGGTCTGGTCAAGCATACTCTCTGAGAGTGTGTCATGATGAAGCGCTTCTTCACAGCATACCGGCTAAGGAAGATGTGGGGAAGAAGCCCATGGACAACAAAGGCGACGATATGGGCGGTAGGTTCCCCATCATCAACAACTGCTTTATGATCTTCGGTGGGCCTACATCTTATGACACTAAGCAGCGTTGTAAGCTGGCGAGAGGTCTATGCTGTCGAGCCTGCGATGCCTGCCTATCTCGACTGGTCTAACGCCGCCATCACCTTCAACCATGACAATCATCCTGCCCGAGTTCTACATCCAGGGCAGTACCCGCTCGTCGTCGACCCCATCATCACCAATACGTGCCTTTCTAAGGTGCTCATGGACGGCGGTAGTGAGATCAACATCCTCTATGTCGACATGCTCGATCTGATAGGTATCGGCCAGTCCTAGCCCTGGCTGAATGGTGCACTGTTCCATGGTGTTGTGCTAGGGAAACGTGCGATGCCGGTAGGGCAGATCGATCTGCCCATTAGCTTCAGAGATCCCTTCAACTACTGCACTGAAATGCTCACCTTTGAGGTGGTGGGATTCTGTGGCACGTACCATGCTATCTTGGGGCGCCCATGTTACGCTCAGTTCATGGCTGTCCCAAACTACACTTACCTCAAGTTAAAGATGCCGGGACCAAAAAGGATCATCACAGTTAGCACCACATACCGGCATGCCTTCGAATGCGACGTCGAGTGCTACGAGTATGCTGAGGCTCTACATGACTCTAAGGCACTTGCAGCGGCTCTTGAAGTCAGCTCACCTAAGGAGCCTGACCCCAAGTGGAGTGTAGGCACCTTCAAGCCAGTGGTGGAGGTGAAGGAGGTGTCGCTTGACCTCAATAGCCTGGACAGCAAGGTGGTGTGCATTAGCACCACCCTCGACCCCAAATAGGAAGTCATGCTTATCGACTTTTCTCTCCATGAATTGTGACATATTCGCGTGGAGTCCCTCAGACATGCTTGGCATCCCGAGGGATGTCACCGAGCATGCCTTGGAAATCTGAGCCGACGCCAAACCGGTGAAGCAACGACTGCGCCGCTTCGACGAGGAGAAGCGCAGGGCAATCGAGGAGGAGATCCGCAAGCTGCTAGAGGCTAGGTTCATCAAGGAGGTATTTCATCTAGAATGGTTAGCTAATCCTATACTAGTTAAGAAGAAAAGTGGAAAGTGGTGGATGTGCGTTGATTACACTATAAATAAAGCATGTCCATCTGTTTCCTTTACCATGCATTGATCAAATAGTAGATTCGACTGCTAGGTGTGAAGCACTTTCCTTTCTTGATGCATACTTTGGTTATCACCAAATTGCAATGATAGAATCTGACCAGCTCGTGACTTCGTTCATTACGCCTTTTGGGATTTACTGCTACATAACTATGTCATTCAGGTTAAAGAATGCTGGCGCCACAACCAGCATTGCATGAATACTGTCTTCGGTGAACTCATCGGGCGGACCGTTGAGGCCTATGTAGACGATATCATAGTCAAGTCGAAGCATGCCAATAGCTTAATTGATGATCTTGGCCTCGCCTTCACAGCACTTAAGGCTAAAAATGTTAAGCTTAACCCAGAAAAGTGTGTTTTTGGGGTCCCGAGGGGCATGCTATTAGGCTTCTTAGTTTCTCGGCGTGGCATCGAGGCCAACCTAGAGAAAATTTCGGCAATAACAAACATGGGTCTGATTCAGAACTTAAAGGGACTGCAATGAGTTATGGGATGCCTAGTTGCTCTAGCCGGTTCATCTCACGCCTCGGCGAACGAGGGTTGCCACTCTACAAGCTTCTAAAGAAGGCCGATCACTTTTGCGTGGACACTCGAGGCCCAGGCGGCTCTTGACAAGTTCAAAAAACTTTAAACAAGTCCTCCAATCCTAGTGGCCTCGTGAAGCAACGAGCCCCTCTTGCTCTACATAGCGGCCACGACCCATGTGGTGAGTGCCACCCTATGGTACTCCTAGGTGACGCGGCCCAAGTGGATGCTCATTTCAATCCGTCGGATATAGTGCTAATCTTGATGCAAGATAGATGCACAGTATGCGCTGAACATACCACGGGCTCAAAAATCATTTTGGACACACCCAATAGAACTCCATGGTGACAAGGGTCATTTTAGTCAATTTGAAGATGGTGTTAGTATCGGTGCAAGACAAGTGCACGATTTGCACTGAATGTACCATCAGCTCCGAAATCATTTTGGACGCACCCAATGGTACTCCTAGGTGACGAGGCTCAAGTGGAAGCTTGATCTGGTTTATTTGGTGATAGTGCTAATCTTGACGCAAGATAGGGCACGGTTTGTGCTGAACATACCACAGGATCTAAATGGAACTCCTTGGTGACGTTGGTCATGTGGAATCTTGTTTCAATCCGTTTGGAGATAGTGTTAGCGTTGGTGCAAGATAGGTGCTCGGTTTGCATCAAACGTACCATAGGCTCATAAATCATTTTAGACTCACCCAATGGTACTCCTAGGTGACGAGGCTCAAGTGGAAGCTCAATTCGGTCTATTTGGAGATAGTGCTAAACCTGACGCAAGATAGGTGCACGGTTTGCGTCGAATGAACCATAGGCTCGAAAGTCATTTTGGATGGACCCGATGGAAGTCCTCGGTGACGTGGGTCATGTGGAATATTGTTTTAGTTCGTTTGGAGACGGAGTTAGTATCAAAGCAAGATAGGTGCATGGCTTTCGCAAAATGTACCATAGGCTCAGAAATTATTTTGGACATACCCGGTGGTACTCCTAGGTGATGAGGCTCAAGTGGAAGCTCGATATGGTCCGTTTGAAGATAGTGCTCCCCTTGATGCAAGATAGGTGCAAGGTTTGCGTCGAACGTACCATAGGCTCAAAAATCATTTTGGATGCACCCGATGGATCTCCTAGGTGATGCTGGTTATGTGGAATCTCGGTTCAGTCCATTTGGAGACAGCATTAGTATCAGTGCAAGATAGGTGCTCAGTTCGGTGATTGTGCTAATCTTGACGCAAGATAGTGCATGGTTTGCGTCGAACGTAGCATAGGCTCGAAAATCATTTTGGATGTATCTGATGGATCTCCTAGGTGACGTTGGTCATATGGAATATCATTTCAATCCATTTGAAGACTGTGGTAGTGTTGGTGCAAGATACGTGCATAGTTTGCGCCAAACATACCATAGGCTCAGAAATCATTTTGGACGCACCCAATGGTACTTCTAGGTGATGAGGATCCAGTGGAACCTCGATTCGGTCTGTTTGGAGATAGTGCTAGTCTTGACACAAGATAGGTGCATGATTTGTGCCGAAAGTACTATAGGCTCAGAAATACTTTAGACACCTGACAAATTTCCTAGGTGACGTGGGTCATGGGAATCTCATTTTAGTCCGTTTGGAGACAGCGTTAGTGTCAATGCAAGATAGGTGCATGGTTTGCACCAAATGTACCGTAGGCTCAGAACTCGTTTTGGACGCACCTAATGGTACTCCTAGGAGACGAGGCTCAAGTGGATGCTCATTTTAGTCCATTTGGAGATAGTGCTAATCTTGACGCAAGATAGGTGCATGGTTTGCCCCAAATGTACCATAGGCTCAGAAATTGTTTTGGAAGCACCTGAGGTACTCCTAGGTGATGAGGCTCAAAAATAGTTTTGGGCATAGCCGATAGAACTCTTAGGTGACGTGGGTCATGTGGAATCTCATTTTGGTCCGTTTGGAGACAATGTTAGTATTGGTGCAAGATAGGTGCACAGTTTGCATGAAACGTACCATCGGCTTAAAAATGGTTTCGGACACACCCGATGGTACTCCTAGCTGATGAAGCTAGAGTAGAAGCTTAATTTGGTCCATTTGGAGATTGTGCTAATCTTGATGCTAGATAGGTGCAAGGTTTGTGTCAAACATACCATAGGCTCAGAAATCGTTTTAGACGCACCCGATGGATCTCCAAGGTGACGTTGGTCATTTGAAATCTCGTTTCAATCTATTTGGATGCACCCGATGGTACTCCTAGGTGACGAGGCTCAAGTGGAAGCTTGTTTCAGTACATTTCGAGATAGTGGTAATCTTGACGCAAGATAGGTCCATGGTTTGCGCCAAACATACCATAGGCAAGAAAGTCATTTTGGACGCACCTGATGGATCCCCTAGGTGACGTTGGTCATGTGGAATTTTGTTTCAGTCCGTTTGGTGATAGTGTTAGTATCGGTGAAAGATAGGTGCAAGGCTTGCGCAAAATGTACCATATGCTTAGGAAATCATTTTGGATACACCTGTTGGTACTCCTGGGTGACGAGGATCAAATGGAAGCTCGATTCGGTCTGTTTAGAGATAGTGCTAGTCTTGATGCAAGATAGGTGCATGGTTTGCACCAAACGTACCATGGGCCCATGAAACATTTTGGGCGCACCCGATGGTACTCCTTTGTGTTGAGGCACAAGTGGATGCTTGTTTCAGTCCATTTGGAGATAGTGCTTGATGAGGACATCATTGGCTCAAAGATGACCATGCCAACCACTTCTATACCAAAGGTGCAACCATTCTATATGAGGCTTATCATTGATGCATTTGATGAATTGATGCTGCACCATGATGTGTGTTCATTCTCATTTTCAGAATTACTTACATGGATCAAGGGAAGGTTTAATTGCATATGGAAAGCATGAAAGGTGAATGAAGTTGATTGGGGACCAAATCCAAGTATTCCTAACGTCCTCCGCTAGGCCACCACGTCACTTTGGTTCCAAAGATAGAAAGAATCCAAGTCCAACACGTTTTGGAAGTTGAATTCGGACTGCAAAATAGTCCCAAATTGCGACGGTCACCATGACTTCATACGGACTCCGATTGGGACGTTATAGCACTTTTTGGAAAGCTTATCAAGTCTATTTTCCAACGGATCTGGACTCATGGCTATATCTTATCCGATGCTTCCACAATCGTCGTTTCAACGCTGGGACCTTTTCTACCTTTGGTGCTGCGTCACCCTATTTTGGGCCGATGGTCCATGTATCAATTTGGGTCCATTAAGGATGTGTCCTAGGGTTGGAGAATGACCCCAACACCCCCCTGGTCGTTCCCCTAGGTATTAATAAGGATTAGAGCCGCCACAAACAGATTGGGTTTTGTTTTGTTGAAAGTTTAGCCATTGCTACTTCCTTGTAGACGCGTGTGTTGACTAGACCATCCGTTCTACTTGATTCAGAACCCCAACTTTGTGAGTTCAGATTGGTTTTTCATCTCCATATTTGCAATTGAGTTGCTTGTTCTACTTGTTCTTGCTTGTTCCTCGATTGCTTGCAGGAATTACCCTAGTGGTTTAGTTGATCGTGCTCCACAAGATCACGACGGCTGTTGGAGGTGGTGTATCGGTTGCTAAGGCACAGCTTGGAAGGCTGTAGTCGGGCCATGAACGCCATCTCCATCCACCAATCGAGTTATCTCATGCTTCTCATTGAAAGATCGACCACAAACCCTTGCGGGTTCAAATCAATTTTGGTTTGTTCGGAAACAGTGTCAGTGTCGGTGCAAGATAGGTGCATGGTTTGTGCGAAATGTACCATAGGCTCAGAAATTATTTTGGACATACCCGATGGTACTCCTAGTTGACGATGCTCAAGTGGAAGCCCGATTTAGACTGTTTGGTGATAGTGCTACTCTTGATGCAAGATAGGTGCATTGTTTGCATCGAACGTTCCATAGACTCAGAAATCATTTTTGACGCACCCGATGGATCTCCAAGGTGATGTTGGTTATGCGGAATCTCGGTTCAGTCCGTTTGGATACAGTGTAAGTGTCAGTGCAAGACAGGTGCTTGGTTTGCATCAAACATACCATAGGCTCATCAATAGTTTTAGCCGCACCCGATGGTACTCCGAGGAGACGAGGCTCAAGTGGAAGCTCAGTTTGGTCTGTTTGGAGATAGTGCTAATCCTAACTCAAGATATGTGCACGGTTTGCACCAAACGAACCATAGGCTCAGAAGTAATTTTGGACGCACCCGATGGAACTCCTCGGTGACGTGGGTGATGAGGACATCATTGGCTCAAAGATGACCATGCCAACCACTTCTATACCAAAGGTGCAACCATTCTATATGAGGCTTATCATTGATGCATTTGATGAATTGATGCTGCACCATGATGTGTGTTCATTCTCATTTTCAGAATTACTTACATGGATCTAGGGCAGGTTTATTGCATATGGAAAGCATGGAAGGTTAATGAAGTTGATTGGGGACCAAATCCAAGTATTCTTAACGTCCTCCGCTAGGCCACCACGTCACTTTGGTTCCAAGGACAGAAAGAGTCCAAGGGTTTGTGGTCGATCTTTCGATGAGAAGCGTGAGATAACTTGATTGGTGGATGGAGATGACTTCACGGCCCGACTACAGCCTTCCAAGACTGCGCATTACCGACTGATACACCACTTCCCAAGGCTGTCACGATCTTGTGGAGCATGACAACCAGCCCCTAGGGCTCCCGTCCTGCAAGCAATCGAAGAACTAGCAAGAACGAGGAAACAAGCACTGAAATTGCAAGATAAAATTGAAGGTTTCACACTGAATCTTATTATGAGTGGGGTTCCGAAGACAAGGAGACGGATGACTGGATCAGCACGCGCGCCTACAAGCAAGTAGCGATGGCTAAACTTGATCTAAACAAAACCCAATCTGTTTGTGGTGGCTCTAATCCTTATTAATACCTAGGGGAACAACCAGGGGGGTGTTGGGGTCGTTCTCCAACCCTAGGACATGTCCTTGATGGACCCAAATTGATACATGGACCATCGGCCCAAAATAGGGTGACGCAGCACCAAAGGCAGAAAAGGTCCCGCGTTGAAACGACGATTGTGGAAGCATCGGATAAGATATAGCCATGAGTCTAGATCCGTTGGCAAATAGATTTGATAAGCTTTCCAAAAAGTGCTATAACGTCCCAATCAGAGTCCGTATGAAGTCGTGGTGACCATCGCAATTTGGGACTATTTTGCAGTCCGAATTCAACTTCCAAAACGTATTGGACTTGGACTCTTTCTGTCCTTGGAACCAAAGTGACGTGGTGGCCTAGCGGAGGACGTTAGGAATACTTGGATTTGGTCCCCAATCAACTTCATTAACCTTCCATGCTTTCCATATGCAATCAAACCTTCCCTTGATCCATGTAAGTAATTCTGAAAATAAGAATGAACACACATCATGGTGCAGCATCAATTCATCAAATGCATCAATGATAAGCCTCATATAGAATGGTTGCACCTTTGGTATAGAAGTGGTTGGCATGGTCATCTTTGAGCCAATGATGTCCTCATCATTCTCCCCTTCTTGATAGCAAACCGTCCTCGGTTTGATCTTTGTTGGAGTATGTGTTGTAGGTAAAAGTGAACCGTGCTCCCCTTCTTGATATTTATCCTGTTGCATATGGGGAAAACTAGAAAAAACTTTGCAAGACATCATTAGTGTTAGTGCAGCCCTCAATTTGATCATGGTATTGTGGCCCAAAAGGATATTTCAGATTAGAATAAATATAAACTTTTTGCACCAAATATTCTCCTTTGCTGTCATATTTGCCAATTGCATGAAGCGAACAATGATTAAAACTCGGCAAACCAGAATCAAATTTAAGTTTCTCTTTTAGACAATTTAGATTACACAGAATATCAAATTCAATATAACCCAAAGTATTTAAAGAGGACAGTAAATTCAGTTCATCTTGTGCACATATAATAGGATGAAAAAGCTTATCTTCAGCACATTTGTATGGTTCCAAACCAAAAGTATCACACTTATTCGCTACTTGTGGCATAGGAGTAAAAGAATCATCAGCACACAACTCCTCTTTATCACAAGGAACAGTGAGTAATTCATTTTGTGACAAAGGAAAATCAGTAGTGGGTTCCACTATTTGTTGCTCTTCATTAGCATGCAGAGTGGACAAATTTTGGACATTATGGGTCACATCATTCTGCCAAGTATTCACAGATAATAGAATCTCTTTTTCAGCATTGAGAGCTAGACAAAACAATTGACCAATATGGCAATATGATTTGCTAATTAACAAGGTTCGAATTTTAGAATTGAGCCCTCTCATGAATCTACTCATAACATCTTCCATGCATTCATCCAATCCACCAAACATGATACAGATCTTAAAATTATGGTTGTATTGTTTCACAGTCTTACTACCCTGCTTCAAGTTGTCTAATTTTGCAAGCAAATAATCAACATAATATGCAGGAACGAATGCATCTCTAAAAGGAAATTTGAAGTCTTTCCAAGATTCTGGAACTTTGTTGGGCCTACAAATGTGTTTCCATTCTAGCAAAGCATTTTCAATCAAAATATTAGAGGCAATACAAATCTTTTGTTTCTCGGACAGGTCATGCTCATCAAATTCATTGTCTACTTTTAACTCCCAATCAATGTAAGCTTGAGGATTAAACTTACCATCATATAACGGCAAGTGTTGAATGACATCCTGAATATGAGGGTCTAGTTTCAATAGCTCAAAAATCTCCACATCACCTGCCATGATTAGTAGAAAACAAGAAACACAAAAATAATATGTATCCTCCTATCAACTACTAGGATGTGTCGGTTGTAACTCTCTCAAACTCAACTTGTTAAAACAAGCCCTTACAAGTTCTTACCAAACCAAACAGGAGGTGATGGCAACCAACAAGTCTACAACCATGGAGTGAAGTGTATCGGTGCAGCAACAACAACACCTGTCAAGCTGTAGTCGAAATATGTGGAGCTATAGGTGGGGCTAAAGCAAGGAAGTACAAGCACCACGTTAGTCACAAAGCAAGCTGAATAATCGTTCAACGATGGTACTATGCTGGTTCTAGGCTATAACATGCTAGAGACGTGAGCCTAGGCACAAAGGTAGTCACTGAAAAAGAACAACTAGCATAGCATGAAGAAAACAACAGATTCAACCCCTTCTTTCTTCTCCTTCTCTTGTCTTTTTCTTCTTCTTTTTCTTTCTTTTTTTTGCAGAGGCCTAAATGTTTTATTTGGTACTATGACAACCCAAACAATAAGGCTATTGTACATAGCCTCTTCGAAGTCAGATTTAACAACTCTTGTTAATACCGCAGATGCGGAAATCTCTAAGATGATTGTGGAGTGCTCAGATCGAATTTTGTTGCAAGGTCAGATCCGTTGGAAAGAAGACAACTTCAAGTTTCCAGATTGTATTTAAACTCCCAAATCGGACATCATATGGATCCGTGGTGGCAGAAACGCAGCAACGATGTATATGGTGATGGTGGATCTCGTGGTGACCAAAACGTGATAAAACTCAAAACTCTAAAGGAATAGACACTAAGACCAGCAACTCAACACAATCGATGCAACCAAAAACTCAACAAGCCCTAACTAAGCAGTGCTAGCAAAGGCTCAAAGGGTTTATAGGAGTGCGGGTAAACTAATCTACTATTTTTTGGCTTTTCTGGACTATAGGAAAATTAAAACAGCGAAGAATTGGAAGTCTCTCACCGATAAACCTTGCTCTGATGCCAAATGATACATCCGGCCCAGGTGAGGTTGGCCGAGGCCTAGTAAATTAAGGTTGCCCGGACCCCAGTAGTTCTTATGCGCACCCACTCGGAGAAAGGCCCAATGTCCCTAAAAGACTAGTCCGATAGGGGAAGGGTGGCTCTCTCTTTTAAGGTGTTTTCCTCCTCCCAAGCTAAGTAAGGTGGGATTATTCAGAGGCTCACACGGTCACCGCCCAACTACAACTAGGCCACTTGGCCTTTTTTTGTTGCGTCTTTGCCAGCGGGTAATAGTGGAGGATGTCCTCATCATTCCCACCCCCTTAAACAAGGGCCCAGCTCTAATACCAATTGATATGAACCCGCAAGAGTTTGTGGTCGATCTTTCGATGAGAAGCATGAGATAACTCGATTGGTATGTGCACGGTTTGCGCCAAATGAACCATAGCCTCAAAAGTCATTTTGGACGCACCCGATGGAACTCCTCGGTGACGTGGGTGATGAGGACATCATTGGCTCAAAGATGACCATGCCAACCACTTCTATACCAAAGGTGCAACCATTCTATATGAGGCTTATCATTGATGCATTTGATGAATTGATGCTGCACCATGATGTGTGTTCATTCTCATTTTTAGAATTACTTACATGGATCAAGGGAAGGTTTGATTGCATATAGAAAGCATCGAAGGTTAATGAAGTTGATTGAGGACCAAATCCAAGTATTCTTAACGTCCTCCGCTAGGCCACCACGTCACTTTGGTTCCAAGGACAGAAAGAGTCCAAGGGTTTGTGGTCGATCTTTCGATGAGAAGCGTGAGATAACTTGATTGGTGGATGGAGATGACTTCATGGCCCGACTACAGCCTTCCAAGACTGCGCCTTACCGACTGATACACCACTTCCCAAGGCTGTCACGATCTTGTGGAGCATGACAACCAGCCCCTCGGGCTCCCGTCCTGCAAGCAATCGAAGAACTAGCAAGAACGAGGAAACAAGCACTGAAATTGCAAGATAAAATTGAAGGTTTCACACTGAATCTTATTATGAGTGGGGTTCCGAAGACAAGGAGACGGATGACTGGATCAGCACGCGCGCCTACAAGCAAGTAGCGATGTCTAAACTTGATCTAAACAAAACCCAATCTGTTTGTGACGGCTCTAATCCTTCTTAATACCTAAGGGAACAACCAGGGGGGTGTTGGGGTCGTTCTCCAACCCTAGGACATGTCCTTGATGGACCCAAATCGATACATGGACCATCGGCCCAAAATAGGGTGACGCAGCACCAAAGGCAGAAAAGGTCCCGGCGTTGAAACGATGATTGTGGAAGCATCGGATAAGATATAGCCATGAGTCTAGATCCATTGGAAAATAGATTTGATAAGCTTTCCAAAAAGTGCTATAACGTCCCAATCGGAGTCCGTATGAAGTCGTGGTGACCATCGCAATTTGGGACTAATTTGCAGTCCGAGTTCAACTTCCAAAACATGTTGGACTTGGACTCTTTCTGTTCTTGGAACCAAAGTGACGTGGTGGCCTAGCGGAGGACGTTAGGAATACTTGGATTTGGTCCCCAATCAACTTCATTAACCTTCCATGCTTTCCATATGCAATCGAACCTTCCCTTGATCCATGTAAGTAATTCTAAAAATGAGAATGAACACATATCATGGTGCAGCATCAATTCATCAAATGCATCAATGATAAGCCTCATATAGAATGGTTGCACCTTTGGTATAGAAGTGGTTGGCATGGTCATCTTTGAGCCAATGATGTCCTCATCATTCTCCCCTTCTTGATAGCAAACCGTCCTCGGTTTGATCTTTGTTGGAGTATGTGTTGTAGGTAAAAGTGAACCGTGCTCCCCTTCTTGATATTTATCCTGTTGCATATGGGGAAAACTAGAAAAAACTTTGCAAGACATCATTAGTGTTAGTGCAGCCCTCAATTTGATCATGGTATTGTGGCCCAAAAGGATATTTCAGATTAGAACAAATATAAACTTTTTGCACCAAATATTCTCCTTTGCTGTCATATTTGCCAATTGCATGAAGCGAACAATGATTAAAACTCAGCAAACCAGAATCAAATTTAAGTTTCTCTTTTAGACAATTTAGATTACACAGAATATCAAATTCAATATAACCCAAAGTATTTAAAGAGGACAGTAAATTCAGTTCATCTTGTGCACATGTAATAGGATGAAAAAGCTTTGCTCTTCATTGGCATGCAGAGTGGACAAATTTTGGACATTATGGGTCACATCATTCTGGCAAGTATTCACAGATAATAGAATCTCTTTTTCAGCATTGAGAGCTAGACAAAACAATTGCCAATATGGCAATATGATTTGCTAATTAACAAGGTTCGAATTTTAGAATTGAGACCTCTCATGAATCTACTCATAACATCTTCCATGCATTCATCCAATCCACCAAACATGATACAAATCTTAAAATTATGGTAATATTGTTTCACAGTCTTACTACCCTGCTTGAAGTTGTCTAATTTTGCAAGCAAATAATCAACATAATATGCAGGAACGAATGCATCTCTAAAAAGAAATTTGAAGTCTTTGCAAGATTCTGGAACTTTGTTGTGCCTACAAATGTGTTTCCATTCTAGCAAAGCATTTTCAATCAAAATATTAGAGGCAATACAAATCTTTTGTTTCTCGGACAGGTCATGCTCATCAAATTCATTGTCTACTTTTAACTCCCAATCAATGAAGCTTGAGGATTAAACTTACCATCATCTAACGGCAAGTGTTGAATGACATCCTGAAATGAGGGTCTAGTTTCAATAGCTCAAAAATCTCCACATCACCTGCCATGATTAGTAGAAAACAAGAAACACAAAAATAATATGTATCCTCCTATCAACTACTAGGATGTGTCGGTTGTAACTCTCTCAAACTCAACTTGTTAAAACAAGCCCTTACAAGTTCTTACCAAACCAAACAGGAGGTGATGGCAACCAACAAGTCTACAACCATGGAGTGAAGTGTATCGGTGCAGCAACAACAACACCTGTCAAGCTGTAGTCGAAATATGTGGAGCTATAGGTGGGGCTAAAGCAAGGAAGTACAAGCACCACGTTAGTCACAAAGCAAGCTGAATAATCGTTCAACGAAGGTACTATGCTGGTTCTAGGCTATAACATGCTAGAGACGTGAGCCTAGGCACAAAGGTAGTCACTGAAAAAGAACAACTAGCACAGCATGAAGAAAACATCAGATTCAACCCCTTCTTTCTTCTCCTTCTCTTGTCTTTTTCTTCTTCTTTTTCTTTCTTTTTTTTGCAGTGGCCTAAATGTTTTATTTGGTACTATGACAACCCAAACAATAAGGCTATTGTACATAGCCTCTTCGAAGTTAGATTTAACAACTCTTGTTAATACCGCAGATGCGGAAATCTCTAAGATGATTGTGGAGTGCTCAGATCGAATTTTGTTGCAAGGTCAGATCCGTTGGAAAGAAGACAACTTCAAGTTTCCAGATTGTATTTAAACTCCCAAATCGGACATCATATGGATCCGTGGTGGCAGAAACGCAGCAACGATGTATATGGTGATGGTGGATCTCGTGGTGACCAAAACGTGATAAAACTCAAAACTCTAAAGGAATAGACACTAAGACCAGCAACTCAACACAATCGATGCAACCAAAAACTCAACAAGCCCTAACTAAGCAGTGCTAGCAAAGGCTCAAAGGGTTTATAGGAGTGCGGGTAAACTAATCTACTATTTTTTGGCTTTTCTGGACTATAGGAAAATTAAAACAGCGAAGAATTGGAAGTCTCTCACCGATAAACCTTGCTCTGATGCCAAATGATACATCCGGCCCAGGTGAGGTTGGCCGAGGCCTAGTAAATTAAGGTTGCCCGGACCCCAGCAGTTCTTATGCACACCCACTCGGAGAAAGGCCCAATGTCCCTAAAAGACTAGTCCGATAGGGGAAGGGTGGCTCTCTCTTTTAAGGTGTTTTCCTCCTCCCAAGCTAAGCAAGGTGGGATTATTCAGAGGCTCACACGGTCACCGCCCAACTACAACTAGGCCACTTGGCCTTTTTTTGTTGCGTCTTTGCCAGCGGGTAATAGTGGAGGATGTCCTCATCATTCCCACCCCCTTAAACAAGGGCCCAGCTCTAATACTAATTGATATGAACCCGCAAGAGTTTGTGGTCGATCTTTCGATGAGAAGCGTGAGATAACTCGAGTGGTATGTGCACGGTTTGCGCCAAACGAACCATAGGCTCAAAAGTCATTTTGGACGCACCCGATGGAACTCCTCGGTGACGTGGGTGATGAGGACATCATTGGCTCAAAGATGACCATGCCAACCACTTCAATACCAAAGGTGCAACCATTCTATATGAGGCTTATCATTGATGCATTTGATGAATTGATGCTGCACCATGATGTGTGTTCATTCTCATTTTCAGAATTACTTACATGGATCAAGGGAAGGTTTTATTGCATATGGAAAGCATGGAAGGTTAATGAAGTTGATTGGGGACCAAATCCAAGTATTCTTAACGTCCTCCGCTAGGCCACCACGTCACTTTGGTTCCAAGGACAGAAAGAGTGCAAGGGTTTGTGGTCGATCTTTCGATGAGAAGCGTGAGATAACTTGATTGGTGGATGGAGATGACTTCATGGCCCGACTACAGCCTTCCAAGACTGCGCCTTACCGACCGATACACCACTTCCCAAGGCTGTCACGATCTTGTGGAGCATGACAACCAGCCCCTAGGGCTCCCGTCCTGCAAGCAATCGAAGAACTAGCAAGAACGAGGAAATAAGCACTGAAATTGCAAGATAAAATTGAAGGTTTCACACTGAATCTTATTATGAGTGGGGTTTCGAAGACAAGGAGACGGATGACTGGATCAGCACGCGCGCCTACAAGCAAGTAGCGATAGCTAAACTTGATCTAAACAAAACCCAATCTGTTTGTGGCGGCTCTAATCCTTATTAATACCTAGGGGAACAACCAGGGGGGTGTTGGGGTCGTTCTCCAACCCTAGGACATGTCTTTGATGGACCCAAATTGATACATGGACCATCGGCCCAAAATAGGGTGACGCAGCACCAAAGGCAGAAAAGGTCCCGGTGTTGAAACAACGATTGTGGAAGCATCGGATAAGATATAGCCATGAGTCTAGATCCGTTGGAAAATAGATTTGATAAGCTTTCCAAAAAGTGCTATAACGTCCCAATCGGAGTCCGTATGAAGTCATGGTGACCATCGCAATTTGGGACTATTTTGTTGTCCGAATTCAACTTCCAAAACGTGTTTGACTTGGACTCTTTCTGTCCTTGGAACCAAAGTGATGTGGTGGCCTAGCGGAGGACGTTAGGAATACTTGGATTTGGTCCCCAATCAACTTCATTAACCTTCCATGCTTTCCATATGCAATCAAACCTTCCCTTGATCCATGTAAGTAATTCTAAAAATGAGAATGAACACACATCATGGTGCAGCATCAATTCATCAAATGCATCAATGATAAGCCTCATATAGAATGGTTGCACCTTTGGTATAGAAGTGGTTGGCATGGTCATCTTTGAGCCAATGATGTCCTCATCATTCTCCCCTTCTTGATAGCAAACCGTCCTCGGTTTGATCTTTGTTGGAGTATGTGTTGTAGGTAAAAGTGAATCGTGCTCCCCTTCTTGATATTTATCCTGTTGCATATGGGGAAAACTAGAAAAAACTTTGCAAGACATCATTAGTGTTAGTGCAGCCCTCAATTTGATCATGGTATTGTGGCCCAAAAGGATATTTCAGATTAGAACAAATATAAACTTTTTGCACCAAATATTCTCCTTTGCTGTCATATTTGCCAATTGCATGAAGCGAACAATGATTAAAACTTGGCAAACCAGAATCAAATTTAAGTTTCTCTTTTAGACAATTTAGATTACACAGACTATCAAATTCAATATAACCCAAAGTATTTAAAGAGGACAGTAAATTCAGTTCATCTTGTGCACATGTAATAGGATGAAAAAGCTTATCTTCAGCACATTTGTATGGTTCCAAACCAAAAGTATCACACTTATTCGCTACTTGTGGCATAGGAGTAAAAGAATCATCAGCACACAACTCCTCTTTATCACAAGGAACAGCGAGTAATTCATTTTGTGACAAAGGAAAATCAGTAGTGGGTTCCACTATTTGTTGCTCTTCATTAGCATGCAGAGTGGACAAATTTTGGACATTATGGGTCACATCATTCTGTCAAGTATTCACAGATAATAGAATCTCTTTTTCAGCATTGAGAGCTAGACAAAACAATTGACCAATATGGCAATATGATTTGCTAATTAACAAGGTTCGAATTTTAGAATTGAGCCCTCTCATGAATCTACTCATAACATCTTCCATGCATTCATCCAATCCACCAAACATGATACAAATCTTAAAATTATGGTAGTATTGTTTCACAGTCTTACTACCCTGCTTCAAGTTGTCTAATTTTGCAAGCAAATAATCAACATAATATGCAGGAACGAATGCATCTCTAAAAAGAAATTTGAAGTCTTTCCAAGATTCTGGAACTTTGTTGTGCCTACAAATGTGTTTCCATTCTAGCAAAGCATTTTCAATCAAAATATTAGAGGCAATACAAATCTTTTGTTTCTCGGACAGGTCATGCTCATCAAATTCATTGTCTACTTTTAACTCCCAATCAATGTAAGCTTGAGGATTAAACTTACCATCATATAACGGCAAGTGTTGAATGACATCCTGAATATGAGGGTCTAGTTTCAACAGCTCAAAAATCTCCACATCACCTGCCATGATTAGTAGAAAACAAGAAACACAAAAAATAATATGTATCCTCCTATCAACTACTAGGATGTGTCGGTTGTAACTCTCTCAAACTCAACTTGTTAAAACAAGCCCTTACAAGTTCTTACCAAACCAAACAGGAGGTGATAGCAACCAACAAGTCTACAACCATGGAGTGAAGTGTATCGTGGCCGCAACAACAACACATGTCAAGCTATAGTCGAAATATGTGGAGCTATAGGTGGGGCTAAAGCAAGGAAGTACAAGCACCACGTTAGTCACAAAGCAAGCTGAATAATCGTTCAATGAAGGTACTATGCTGGTTCTAGGCTATAACATGCTAGAGACGTGAGCCTAGGCACAAAGGTAGTCACTGAAAAAGAAGAACTAGCACAGCATGAAGAAAACAACAGATTCAACCCCTTCTTTCTTCTCCTTCTCTTGTCTTTTTCTTCTTCTTTTTCTTTCTTTTTTTTGCAGAGGCCTAAATGTTTTTTTGGTACTATGACAACCCAAACAATAAGGCTATTGTACATAGCCTCTTCGAAGTCAGATTTAACAACTCTTGTTAATACCGCAGATGTGGAAATCTCTAAGATGATTGTGGAGTGCTCAGATCGAATTTTGTTGCAAGGTCATATCCGTTGGAAAAGAAGACAACTTCAAGTTTCCAGATTGTATTTAAACTCCCAAATCGGACATCATATGGATCCGTGGTGGCAGAAACGCAGCAACGATGTATATGGTGATGGTGGATCTCGTGGTGACCAAAACATGATAGAACTCAAAACTCTAAAGGAATAGACACTAAGACCAGCAACTCAACACAATCGATGCAACCAAAAACTCAACAAGCCCTAACTAAGCAGTGCTAGCAAAGGCTCAAAGGGTTTATAGGAGTGCGGGTAAACTAATCTACTATTTTTTTTTGGCTTTTCTGGACTATAGGAAAATTAAAACAGTGAAGAATTGGAAGTCTCTCACCGATAAACCTTGCTCTGATGCCAAATGATACATCCGGCCTAGGTGAGGTTGGCCGAGGCCTAGTAAATTAAGGTTGCCTGGACCCCAGCAGTTCTTATGCACACCCACTCGGAGAAAGGCCCAATGTCCCTAAAAGACTAGTCCGATAGGGGAAGGGTGGCTCTCTCTTTTAAGGTGTTTTCCTCCTCCCAAGCTAAGCAAGGTGGGATTATTCAGAGGCTCACACGGTCACCGCCCAACTACAACTAGGCCACTTGGCCTTTTTTTGTTGCGTCTTTACCAGCGGGTAATAGTGGAGGATGTCCTCATCATTCCCACCCCCTTAAATAAGGGCCCAGCTCTGATACCAATTGATATGAACCCGCAAGAGTTTGTGGTCGATCTTTCGATGAGAAGCGTGAGATAACTCGATTGGTATGTGCACCGTTTGCGCCAAACGAACCATAGGCTCGAAAGTCATTTTGGACGCACCCGATGGAACTCCTCGGTGACGTGGGAGATGAGGACATCATTGGCTCAAAGATGACCATGCCAACCACTTCTATACCAAAGGTGCAACCATTCTATATGAGGCTTATCATTGATGCATTTGATGAATTGATGCTGCACCATGATGTGTGTTCATTCTCATTTTCAGAATTACTTACATGGATCAAGGGAAGGTTTTATTGCATATGGAAAGCATGGAAGGTTAATGAAGTTGATTGGGGACCAAATCCAAGTATTCTTAACATCCTCCGCTAGGCCACCACGTCACTTTGGTTCCAAGGACAGAAAGAGTCCAAGGGTTGTGGTCGATCTTTCGATGAGAAGCGTGAGATAACTTGATTGGTGGATGGAGATGACTTCATGGCCCGACTACAGCCTTCCAAGACTGCGCCTTACCGACCGATACACCACTTCCCAAGGCTGTCACGATCTTGTGGAGCATGACAACCAGCCCCTAGGGCTCCCATCCTGCAAGCAATCGAAGAACTAGCAAGAACGAGGAAACAAGCACTGAAATTACAAGATAAAATTGAAGGTTTCACACTGAATCTTATTATGAGTGGGGTTCCGAAGACAAGGAGACGGATGACTGGATCAGCACGCGCGCCTACAAGCAAGTAGCGATGGCTAAACTTGATCTAAACAAAACCCAATCTGTTTGTGGCGGCTCTAATCCTTATAAATACCTAGGGGAACAACCAGGAGGGTGTTGGGTCGTTCTCCAACCCTAGGACATGTCCTTGATGGACCCAAATTGATACATGGACCATCGCCCAAAATAGGGTGACGCAGCACCAAAGGCAGAAAAGGTCCCGGCGTTGAAACGACGATTGTGGAAGCATCGGATAAGATATAGCCATGAGTCTAGATCCGTTGGAAAATAGATTTGATAAGCTTTCCAAAAAGTGCTATAACGTCCCAATCGGAGTCCGTATGAAGTCGTGGTGACCATCGCAATTTGGGACTATTTTGCAGTACGAATTCAGCTTCCAAAACGTGTTGGACTTGGACTCTTTCTGTCCTTGGAACCAAAGTGATGTGGTGGCCTAGCGGAGGACGTTAAGAATACTTGGATTTGGTCCCCAATCAACTTCATTAACCTTCCATGCTTTCCATATGCAATCAAACCTTCCCTTGATCCATGTAAGTAATTCTGAAAATGAGAATGAACACACATCATGGTGCAACATCAATTCATCAAATGCATCAATGAGAAGCCTCGTATAGAATGGTTGCACCTTTGGTATAGAAGTGGTTGGCATGGTCATCTTTGAGCCAATGATGTCCTCATCATTCTCCCCTTCTTGATAGCAAACCGTCCTCGGTTTGATCTTTGTTGGAGTATGTGTTGTAGGTAAAAGTGAACCGTGCTCCCCTTCTTGATATTTATCCTGTTGCATATGGGGAAAACTAGAAAAAACTTTGCAAGACATCATTAGTGTTAGTGCAGCCCTCAATTTGATCATGGTATTGTGGCCCAAAAGGATATTTCAGATTAGAACAAATATAAACTTTTTGCACCAAATATTCTCCTTTGCTGTCATATTTGCCAATTGCATGAAGCGAACAATGATTAAAACTCGGCAAACCAGAATCAAATTTAAGTTTCTCTTTTAGACAATTTAGATTACACAGAATATCAAATTCAATATAACCCAAAGTATTTAAAGAGGACAGTAAATTCAGTTCATCTTGTGCACATATAATAGGATGAAAAAGCTTATCTTCAGCACATTTGTATGGTTCCAAACCAAAAGTATCACACTTATTCGCTACTTGTGGCATAGGAGTAAAAGAATCATCAGCACACAACTCCTCTTTATCACAAGGAACAGTGAGTAATTCATTTTGTGACAAAGGAAAATCAGTAGTGGGTTCCACTATTTGTTGCTCTTCATTAGCATGCAGAGTGGACAAAATTTGGACATTATGGGTCACATCATTCTGGCAAGTATTCACAGATAATAGAATCTCTTTTCAGCATTGAGAGCTAGACAAAACAATTGACCAATATGGCAAGGGCCGCCTCCCGCCCCGATGCCGACGCGACCTCCTCCATGGTCACGTCAGCACCCGCCCGCTCCGTGCCGTGGACGGGTGCCTCTCCCATCACGATCTCTACGGCAGCCTCGGCCGTCGCCGACGACCTGGGCCCCGCCTCGACCGCACCGGGCGCCACCATCTCCGCCGGTTCAGACCCCTCCACGGCAGGATCAGGGCCAGCAACCACCGTGGCATCCGCTACCCCCTGCCGTTGTCGTAGGCGCCCCTTCGCGGCCTCGACCTGTCGGACCCAGGCCGCATCCTGCTCCGTCATCCGGTTAAGGACAACGGCGCTGGCCTGCAGCAACTTCACGGGGGTAGGCCCCATCGGCTCCGCCTTCCGCTTTAACCTGCAAAGTGAGAAGAAATGTCAGACAACGGATCCAGAGAAAGGCAGAACAACCAAGCAGAAACACTTACCCGGAAATCGGCACCAAGGGCCTCGACCCCGTGCGATCCGAGCCTCCCGGGGCGGCCGATTGTGGCCTCGCAGCGGCCCCACCAGCAGGCCGGGCACTCCTCGGGGCCCTGACCGACGCACCGCCCTGCGCCTTCTGTGCCTCCGAGGCCAGCTGGCCTCGGGTTCTCACGCCTACCGACGCCGCCGCCGATGACGACGCCCGGTACCGCCGTCCCAGCCCCTGCCCGAGCTTGCGGGGCCTGGGCTAGTGCGGGCGTCCCCGTTGACCCCTCTTGCTAGGTCCGGGGTAAAGCGGCCCCTCCCGTCGAGGGGCCCGTCTCCTTCTCTGTCTTCTTCTCCTCCTCCTCGGACTCCTCAACCACGATGACCGAGGAGGACGCCCCCTGATGGGCTCCACCAGGGGCGAATGTCGGGAAGGTCCCCTAGTCCGGTCACGGTCTCATACCGCGACAGGGCGTCGTCGTCTTCGCTGCTGCTGTCATCGTCCTCCCCCGAGATCGTCTTGGAAGGCGATGGCGCCAGGGGGACCCCGTCGATGGTCTGCTGGCGTCGGAGCTTCTTCAACGCCTCCGCCTCTTTGGCCTTGCGGATTGCCCGCTTCTTGGCCGTCTCCTTGGTTTGCTTCTTCTTGGAGGCATGCTGGCGTCGAGCCTCTTGGGTGGGCCGGTCCTCTAGGACTGGCGGACGTGTTTCCTGCAGCGCTGACAAATCCTACGCGCCGGCCTCGACCAAATCAGCGAAATCCAAAAATAAACGAAATTAGCAAACATACTAGCCCTAAGATACGTACCACGGGCTTGAACCCTTCGGTAGGTCTCATGGGAACCCGGTTGGCCTCCTCCACCTTGAAGTTCCCCACCATCCGGCGCGCTCGCCGGAGGACCTCCTCGAGGGCAAGGGATTCATGGGACATCCGGGTCCCCTCCAGAGATGCCTCCGGAGTCATCTGGTCGAGGCGGAGACGACGCCGGCATAGCGGCATCACTCTGCGGCGATGGAAGGCCGCGGCCACCGCCGCAGCCGTTAAGCCCGAAGGCGAAGCTGCTACAGCGCCGCCTGCAGCGGGTCCAGCGCGCGGCTTCTCAGCTTCTGGCACTCCGTATGTCCAGCGATCCTCTCGAGCGGCCAGCACGCGGCCGGTACCTCGGCAACTGATTTTCATCGTTGCGGAGGTAGAACCAACCCTCGTGCCACCCGCTGTTCGAAGAAATGAGGCAAGCCGGGATGTACAGATCCGCCCGGCTCGACCTCACTTGCAGGACGCAGCTCCTACTCGAGCCGCGCACAGGACACCCTTCTCCCCCGCCTTCTTGGCGAAGAGCTCGTCCTTGAAAAGGTGAAGCCACAGGTTCCACTGCGGCTCCACCCCAAGGTAGCCTTCGCAGACCGCCACGAAGATGGTGGCCTGCGCGACAGCGTTGGGGGCAAGGTGGTGAAGCTCCACCTGGTAGTAGTGGAGGAGCGCGCGCGCATGAAGACAGACGCCGGCACGCCAAACCCCGCTCGTGGAAGCAGACAAAGCTCACCACGTACCCTTCAGGGGGCGCCGGCTCCCGGTGGGCGGGAGGCGGTGCGATCCACTCCAGCTGCGACCGGCTCGTCCTTGGCCGCAGCAGCCTGTCCTCGACCAACTCTTCCAACCTCCTCTCCGTCACCGAGGAGGCAGCCCAGTCGTCGGCGGGAAGGATCTGGCTCTTTCCTGCCATCGGTGCTGTCGGAAGGGGGGTGGACGGAGAGGATGCGGTGGCGGCAGCGACGCGGGCGGAGAGCGCAATAAGGCAAGGGTTGTCTGAGGCAGAAGATTGCAGGAGCGCAAGGGACCGGTGGGGAACGCAGACCCCTAGGCCTTGATTTTATATGCCTAGGCGGAAGCCCAACGGCCGCGCGAAAAGGTAGGAACAGTTTCCCGCATTAAATGCGCCCACCTAACCGTTTCCTTACATCTTGCAGGAGTTGGGCGCGTGGCCGTCCCCACGTCGTAACCGTACGCCACGTAGCCCACTACCGCGCCGATCTCGCCTCCCCTCCTAAAAAGACGCGCCCGGCTAACGGGCGGGGAAGGGATCCGCGGACGGATATTCCCAAATACCTGGGAAACGGGCCCCGAGCCGGTATGAGCCTCGAGGGAGCGGAAGCTAGCCCTCGACCAGGGTTCGACAGCTGCCCTCAAGCAACAGAGTTAGGGACGACTAAGGGTGCGCCCGTACATGGCCAGGGCTCGAGCCACGCTCTCGAGGCACCCCAGGACGTATTCGAGGCCAAAGGAGGAGGTCAACGTAGGAATCCCCTCGGGGGAGGCACCGAGCCCTCGAATCCTGTCGCAGGGAATCAAGATCCACACGACCACTTCTTGGCATCTTTGAGAGCGCCTCCGAGCCACTAGCCGACCCCTAACGACTGGGGAACGGACTCTCACTCGAATTCCCCGTTAGCAGCTCATCGGAGGCCGTCAGAACTCGCCCAAACGAGGGTAGTACGACGTTCTCCACCCCTCCTCCTTTTTCGGAAAAGGAGCGTGAGGGACGAACAGTAAAAGACGGTCTAGACTCTGATCGACCTCACGCGCGCGAGGCTCGGGGCTAGACCGCAGAAACCTAAACCTTGAGGGATCGAAAGCTGGCCCTCGACCAGGGTTCGACAGCTGCCCTCGAGTAACAGAGTTAGGGACGACCAAGGGTGCGCCCGTACATGGCCAGGGCTCGAGCCACGCTCTCGAGGCACCCCAGGACGTATTCGAGGCCAAAGGAGGAGGTCGACGTAGGAATCCCCTTGGGGGAGGCACCGAGCCCTCGAATCCTGTCGCAGGAATCGAGATCCACACGACCACTTCTTGGCATCTTTGAGAGCGCCTTCGGGCCACTAGCCGACCCCTAACGACTGGGGCACGGGCTCTCACTCGAATTCCCCCGCTAGCAGCTCACCGGAGATCGTCGGAACTTGCCCAAATAGGGGTAGTACGGCGTTCCCCACCCCTCCTCCTCCTTCCTGAAGGAGGAGCGTGAGGGTCGCACAGCAAAAGACGGCCAGGACTCTGATCGACCTCGTGCGCGCAAGGCTCGGGGGCTTGACCGCAACGAATCATTCCCTAATAAAACGAATACAAGACCTCGGAGGAGTCTCAACACTCAACCGAGGCCTCGGGGCTACACCCGACGGGTGCGCTCGCGCGCCCCCACCGGAAAAAATCACGACGCTACGACTCCAGTTCAAACAAACCTCTGGGAGAGTGATCACACACTCACCCAAAGGCTCGGGGGCTACTGTCAGTACCAACAGTACGGGGTACCCACATCCATCGCTAATAAAAAACTAAAACGACTAAAACCACAATAAAAGCAGCCGCCCGCCTCGACCGCGTATCCAGTCCGCCTCGTACGAGGCCCGCTCGACGGGGCGCCTCGACGCGCTCCGGCTCCGACTCGTACGAGGCCCGCTCGACGGGGCGCCCGTGCGCGCCCCATCCCGTACAGCAAGGTACCTCGACGGTGCTCCGACCCGCGCGAGGCTCGTCCGCCCACTTGGAAAAACTCCGACTCGCGAGCGGTGAGCGCCTTGAGCGCCCTCCTTCTCTTTACCTACCCCAAGACAAAAGCCATAGCATTTTATGCGGTTACCTACTACCACCTACCGGCATGGCTGCGACCAGGATCGACGTGGGAACAATGCCCGTGTCAGATTTCACTGTTTTACCGCCCATCCCGTGATGGGAGGTGAAAAATGTCATTGTACTGTAACACTCCGGTGTTACGCAAGCATTTGCATTTCAATCGTGAGCATACCATGTCATTGCATTTATAATCATATGTGGTTAGAGTGCATCTTTAAGGAAATCAAGTTGGAAAACTAGTATTACATAACATGTTGTGACAATTCCACACTAAATGTGCTAATTACCTTTCATCAAAATTGTGCAACTACAAATTTTATATCACTTAGAATTATAGGTCAAATTTTTGGAGCAACTAAATTACTCAAAGTTTTGTCAAAAACTGGTTTCAAAAAGTGTATTATGAAAATATTCAAAAATACTCCCTATTTAGCTTTTATTCTCAAATTCAAAAATCTATTGAGAATTTTGAGTTGACCCCTTAATCTCAAAGTTGTAGAGAATTAAATTCTAAGCAACTTTTATTTTTGGGTCATTCTAGAAAGGGTCTTTTACTTGTTCAAAATAGGGTTTGAAAACTGTATTTGAAATTGGTGGTTTGAATTTAGAAAATTTGAAAAAAAAATCAAATCCTAACCCAGCAGGCCGTTGCCTCGGTTTCAGCCGCAGCCGGAAGTGGCCCGCCTCCGCACGCGCGCGTGGCCACCCGTGGACCCCGCGTGTGCTCCGCCTCAAATCACCGCGCGCGTCTGGCCTCCATTCCACTCGCCCCCTCGCTCGCTCCCAAGGGACTAGTTAATCGACATAGACGGATGGTCCTTAATCAACATGACCCAAGGGACAACTATGCACAGAATTGAGTTATGGTTATCGTATAAGTTCAGCGGGGGCTGATGTGTTAACCAATACGATAACCATAACTCAATTCTGTGCATAGTGTTTTCCGTCTATGTCGATTAAGGACCATCCGTTGTTGTCCCTTGGGTCATGTTGAACGCATGCCTCACATTTAGCTGGCCGGATAAAGTACCTTCCGACCGCGAAACTGGGAGATTATTCGGGCCGAGTGGATTGCCCGCAACGCACTGTACCGGAGCAGTAGTGGCAGGATACGGGGGCGCGATGATAAGGCCAAAGAGCAGTCGGGCGGCCCCCGGGTACAAGTGGTTCCTGGCCAGCTCGCGACTTTACCTGAATGGTTGACTCGGTGACCAACACCTCACTTTAGCGGGTGAGTGAGGTTTGTGTGAGGAATAACTTACCAACTGGTTAATAATCGATTTGAATCGCCATCGTTCACTGGATAGTGAACACTTGACTTGAGCTACTTCATCGTAGTAATATTGATGGAACACTTGGACAGTTATATGAATTATGACATAATGGAAGTTATTAATGATCATTGGTTATCATTACCTGTTAATTACATGTTACTTTAGTATAGGTGCAAATGTAGTTGACAGGTTAATAAAGATTTAACTTGATGCAAAGCTTTTGTAAAGGTTTTCCTAAATGCTAAAAATGCCTTTTTGCAAATGAGTCAGCTATCCCACCAGAAAGCCTATCATGATTCCTTGGTGTCTTTTATTTCTGGTTTATGACGGTAAGTCTAGCTGAGTACCTTCTCGTACTCAGGGCTTTGTTCCCACTTGTTGCAGATGGGCAGATGTACTATGGCTATTGTATCAACTATCTCTATCCTGCAATGGGCGAAGCCTAGGACCAAGGGCAATGGTCATTCGCTACTTCTAGTCTGATGCTTTTGCTGGAGATGATCACAAGCTGGCACTTTATTTCAAAATGTTGTGTGTGTGCGTGATTTGAACTACCGCTTCCGCTACTTTTATTCGAACCTAGTTTGTAATAACTATGTTTAAACTCCGATGTATTTTATGTCACGAACATTTATGTAACTTATGATGGTAACCGTTAAACTTAGTACGATCTTGGCTGTTATGTGAAATGGTTTGAAATCCGTCGAGATTTCACGGACTACCGGGTTATACGGGCTTAAGTTTGTTAAATTGTTCCTTCCGTGGGATT
>CM036178.1:96084426-96101042 GCA_020631735.1 Saccharum officinarum | reverse complement strand
AAATGGACCAAAACGAGCTTCTAGATGAGCATCGTAACCTAGGAGTACCATCGGTGTCTCAAAAATGATTTCCGGGCCTATGGTATGTTTGGCGCAAACCGTGCACCATCATCTTCAAACAGACCGAAACGAGATTCTATAGGACCCACGTCACCAGGAGTTCCAACGGGTGCGTCCAAAAGATTTTCGAGCCTATAGTACTTTCACCGCAAACGTGCACCTATCTTGTGTCAAGATTAGCACTATCTCCAAACAGACCGAAACAAGCTTCCAGTTAGGCCTCGTCACCTAGGAGTACCTTTGATCCGTCCAAAACGATTTATGAGACTATGGTACATTTGGCGCAAACCGTGCACCTATCTTACACCAACACTAACACCATCTCCAAACAGACCGAAACGACATTCCTAATGACCCACGTCACCTAGGAGTTCGATCGGTTGTGTCAAAAACGATTCCGAGCTTATGGTACGTTCAGCGCAAACCATGGACCTATCTTGCGTCAAGATTAGCACTATCTCCAAGCAGACCGAAACAAGCTTCCAATTGAGCCTTGTGACCTAGGAGTACCCTCGGGTGCATCCAAAACGATTTCTGAGCCTATGGTACGTTTGGTGCAAACCATGCACCTATCTTGCACCGACACTAACAACGTCTCCAAACAGACCGAAACGAGATTCCACATGACCCACATCACTTATGAGTTCCATCAGGTGCGTCCAAAACTATTTCTAAGCGTATGGTATGTTTGGCACAAACCTTGCACCTATTTTACGTGAAGATTAGCACTATCTCCAAATGGACCAAGAACGAGCTTCTAGTTGAGCCTCGTCACCTAGGAGTTCCATCGGTTGTGTCAAAAATGATTTCCGTGCCTATGGTAAGTTCGGCGCAAACCATGCACCTATCATGTGTCAAGATTAGCACTATCTTCAAACAGACCGAAACAAGCTTCCCGTTGAGCCTCGTAACCTAGCAGTACCATCGGTGTGTCCAAAACGATTTCTGAGCCTATAGAACGTTTGGCGCAAATCGTACACCTCTCTTGCACCAACACTAACAACGTCTCCATCGGGTGCGTCCAAAACTATTTGTAGGCCTATGGTACGTTCGGCGCAAACCATGCTCCTATCTTGCGTCAAGATTAGCACTATCTCTAAATGGACCAAAACGAGCTTCCAGTTGAGCCTCATCACCAAGGAGTTCCATCTGGTTCGTCCAAAATGATTTCCAAGCATAAGGTACGTTTGGCGCAAACCGTGCACATATCTTGCATCCAAATGGATCGAAATGAGATTCCACATAACCTACGTACCGTAGGAGTTCCGTCTGGTGCGTCGAAAACAATTTTCGAGCCTATGATTCGTTCAGCGCAAACGGTGCACCTATTTTGCATCAAGACTAGCACTATCTCTAAATGGACCAAAACGAGCTTCTAGATGGGCATCGTAACCTAGGAGTACCATCGAGTGTCTCCAAAACGATTTTCGGGCCTATGGTATGTTTGGCGCAAACCGTGCACCTATCTTGGACCGACACTAAAACCGTCTTCAAACGAACCGAAACGAGATTCTATAGGACCCACGTCACCGAGGAGTTCCAACGGGTGCGTCCAAAATAATTTTCGAGCCTATAGTACTTTCGCCGCAAACCGTGCACCTATCTTGTGTCAAGATTAGCACTATCTCCAAACAGACCGAAACAAGCTTCCAGTTAGGCCTCGTCACCTAGGAGTACCTTTGGATCCGTCCAAAACGATTTATGAGACTATGGTACATTTGGCGCAAACCGTGCACCTATCTTACACCAACACTAACACCATCTCCAAACGGACCGAAACGACATTCCTAATGACCCACGTCACCTAGGAGTTCGATCGGTTGTGTCAAAAACGATTTCCGAGCTTATGGTACGTTCGGCGCAAACCATGGACCTATCTTGCGTCAAGATTAGCACTATCTCCAAGCAGACCGAAACAAGCTTCCAATTGAGCCTTGTGACCTAGGAGTACCCTCGGATGCATCCAAAACGATTTCTGAGCCTATGGTACGTTTGGTGCAAACCATGCACCTATCTTCCACCGACACTAACAACGTCTCCAAACAGACCGAAACGAGATTCCACATGACCCACATCACTTATGAGTTCCATCAGGTGCGTCCAAAACTATTTCTATGCGTATGGTACGTTTGGCACAAACCTTGCACCTATTTTATGTGAAGATTAGCACTATCTCCAAATGGACCAAGAACAAGCTTCTAGTTGAGCCTCGTCACCTAGGAGTTCCATCGGTTGTGTCAAAAATGATTTCCGTGCCTATGGTAAGTTCGGCGCAAACCATGCACCTATCATGTGTCAAGATTAGCACTATCTTCAAACAGACCGAAACAAGCTTCCCGTTGAGCCTCGTAACCTAGCAGTACCATCGGGTGTGTCCAAAACGATTTCTGAGCCTATAGAACGTTTGGCGCAAATCGTACACCTCTCTTGCACCAACACTAACAACGTCTCCATCGGATGCGTCCAAAACTATTTGTAGGCCTATGGTACGTTCGGCGCAAACCATGCTCCTATCTTGCGTCAAGATTAGCACTATCTCTAAATGGACCAAAACGAGCTTCCAGTTGAGCCTCATCACCAAGGAGTTCCATCTGGTTCGTCCAAAATGATTTCCAAGCATAAGGTACGTTTGGCGCAAACCGTGCACATATCTTGCATCCAAATGGATCGAAATGAGATTCCACATAACCTACGTACCGTAGGAGTTTCGTCTGGTGCGTCGAAAACAATTTTCGAGCCTATGATTCGTTCAGCGCAAACGGTGCACCTATTTTGCATCAAGACTAGCACTATCTCTAAATGGACCAAAACGAGCTTCTAGATGAGCATCGTAACCAAGGAGTACCATCGAGTGTCTCCAAAACGATTTTCGGGCCTATGGTATGTTTGGCGCAAACTGTGCACCTATCTTGCACCGACACTAAAACCGTCTTCAAACGAACCAAAACGAGATTCTATAGGACCCACGTCACCGAGGAGTTCCAACGGGTGCGTCCAAAATAATTTTCGAGCATATAGTACTTTCGCCGCAAACCGTGCACCTATCTCGTGTCAAGATTAGCACTATCTCCAAACAGACCGAAACAAGCCTCCAGTTAGGCCTCGTCACCTAGGACTACCATTGGATCCGTCCAAAAGGATTTATGAGACTATGGTACATTTGGCGCAAACCGTGCACCTATCTCGTGTCAAGATTAGCACTATCTCCAAACAGACCGAAACAAGCTTCCAATTAGGCCTCGTCACCTAGGAGTACCATTGGATCCGTCCAAAACGATTTATGAGACTATGGTACATTTGGCACAAACTGTGCACCTATCTTACACCAACACTAACACCATCTTTAAACGGACCGAAACAACATCCCTAATGACCCACGTCACCTAGGAGTTCGATCGGTTGTGTCAAAAATGATTTCCGAGCTTATGGCACGTTCGGCGCAAACCATGGACCTATGTTGCGTCAAGATTAGCACTATCTCCAAGCAGACCGAAACAAGCTTCCAATTGAGCCTTGTGACCTAGGAGTACCCTCAGGTGCATCCAACAATTTCTGAGCCTATGGTACGTTTGGTGCAAACCATGCACCTATCATGCACCGACACTAACAACGTCTCCAAACAGACCGAAACGAGATTCCACATGACCCACATCACTTATGAGTTCCATAAGGTGCGTCCAAAACTATTTCTAAGCGTATGGTACGTTTGGCGCAAACCGTGCACATATCTTGCATCCAAATGGATCGAAATGAGATTCCACATAACCTACGTACCGTAGGAGTTCCGTCTGGTGCGTCAAAAACAATTTTCGAGCCTATGATTCGTTCAGCGCAAACGGTGCACCTATTTTGCATCAAGACTAGCACTATCTCTAAATGGACCAAAACGAGCTTCTAGATGGGCATCGTAGCCTAGGAGTACCATCGAGTGTCTCCAAAACGATTTTTGGGCGTATGGTATGTTTGGCGCAAACCGTGCACCTATCTTGGACCGACACTAAAACCGTCTTCAAACGAACCGAAACGAGATTCTATAGGACCCACGTCACCGAGGAGTTCCAACGGGTGCGTCCAAAATAATTTTCGAGCCTATAGTACTTTCACCGCAAACCGTGCACCTATCTTGTGTCAAGATTAGCACTATCTCCAAACAGACCGAAACAAGCTTCCAGTTAGGCCTCGTCACCTAGGAGTACCTTTGGATCCGTCCAAAACGATTTATGAGACTATGGTACATTTGGCGCAAACCGTGCACCTATCTTACACCAACACTAACACTATCTCCAAACGGACCGAAACGACATTCCTAATGACCCACGTCACCTAGGAGTTCGATCGGTTGTGTCAAAAACGATTTCCGAGCTTATGGTACGTTCGGCGCAAACCATGGACCTATGTTGCGTCAAGATTAGCACTATCTCCAAGCAGACCGAAACAAGCTTCCAATTGAGCCTTGTGACCCAGGAGTACCCTCGGATGCATCCAAAACGATTTCTGAGCCTATGGTACGTTTGGTGCAAATCATGCATCTATCTTCCACCGACACTAACAACGTCTCCAAACAGACCGAAACGAGATTCCACATGACCCACATCACTTATGAGTTCCATCAGGTGCGTCCAAAACTATTTCTAAGCGTATGGTACGTTTGGCACAAACCTTGCACCTATTTTATGTGAAGATTAGCACTATCTCCAAATGGACCAAGAACAAGCTTCTAGTTGAGCCTCGTCACCTAGGAGTTCCATCAGTTGTGTCAAAAATGATTTCCGTGCCTATGGTAAGTTCGGCGCAAACCATGCACCTATCATGTGTCAAGATTAGCACTATGTTCAAACAGACCGAAACAAGCTTCCCGTTGAGCCTCGTAACCTAGCAGTACCATCGGGTGTGTCCAAAACGATTTCTGAGCCTATAGAACGTTTGGCGCAAATCGTACACCTCTCTTGCACCAACACTAACAACGTCTCCATCGGATGCGTCCAAAACTATTTGTAGGCCTATGGTACGTTCGGCGCAAACCATGCTCCTATCTTGCGTCAAGATTAGCACTATATCTAAATGGACCAAAACGAGCTTCCAGTTGAGCCTCATCACCAAGGAGTTCCATCTGGTTCGTCCAAAATGATTTCCAAGCATAAGGTACGTTTGGCGCAAACCGTGCACATATCTTGCATCCAAATGGATCGAAATGAGATTCCACATAACCTACGTACCGTAGGAGTTTCGTCTGGTGCGTCGAAAACAATTTTCGAGCCTATGATTCGTTCAGCGCAAACGGTGCACCTATTTTGCATCAAGACTAGCACTATCTCTAAATGGACCAAAACGAGCTTCTAGATGAGCATCGTAACCAAGGAGTACCATCGAGTGTCTCCAAAACGATTTTCGGGCCTATGGTATGTTTGGCGCAAACTGTGCACCTATCTTGCACCGACACTAAAACCGTCTTCAAACGAACCAAAACGAGATTCTATAGGACCCACGTCACCGAGGAGTTCCAACGGGTGCGTCCAAAATAATTTTCGAGCCTATAGTACTTCCGCCGCAAACCGTGCACCTATCTCGTGTCAAGATTAGCACTATCTCCAAACAGACCGAAACAAGCTTCCAGTTAGGCCTCGTCACCTAGGAGTACCATTGGATCCGTCCAAAAGGATTTATGAGACTATGGTACATTTGGCGCAAACCGTGCACCTATATCGTGTCAAGATTAGCACTATCTCCAAATAGACTGAAACAAGCTTCCAATTAGGCCTCGTCACCTAGGAGTACCATTGGATCCTTCCAAAACGATTTATGAGACTATGGTACATTTGGCACAAACTGTGCACCTATCTTACACCAACACTAACACCATCTTTAAACGGACCAAAACAACATCCCTAATGACCCACGTCACCTAGGAGTTCGATCGGTTGTGTCAAAAATGATTTCCGAGCTTATGGCACGTTCGGCGCAAACCATGGACCTATGTTGCGTCAAGATTAGCACTATCTCCAAGCAGACCGAAACAAGCTTCCAATTGAGCCTTGTGACCTAGGAGTACCCTCAGGTGCATCCAAAACAATTTCTGAGCCTATGGTACGTTTGGTGCAAACCATGCACCTATCATGCACCGACACTAACAACGTCTCCAAACAGACCGAAACGAGATTCCACATGACCCACATCACTTATGAGTTCCATAAGGTGCGTCCAAAACTATTTCTAAGCGTATGGTACGTTTGGCGCAAACCGTGCACATATCTTGCATCCAAATGGATCGAAATGAGATTCCACATAACCTACGTACCGTAGGAGTTCCGTCTGGTGCGTCAAAAACAATTTTCGAGCCTATGATTCGTTCAGCGCAAACGGTGCACCTATTTTGCATCAAGACTAGCACTATCTCTAAATGGACCAAAACGAGCTTCTAGATGGGCATCGTAGCCTAGGAGTACCATCGAGTGTCTCCAAAACGATTTTTGGGCGTATGGTATGTTTGGCGCAAACCGTGCACCTATCTTGGACCGACACTAAAACCGTCTTCAAACGAACCGAAACGAGATTCTATAGGACCCACGTCACCGAGGAGTTCCAACGGGTGCGTCCAAAATAATTTTCGAGCCTATAGTACTTTCACCGCAAACCGTGCACCTATCTTGTGTCAAGATTAGCACTATCTCCAAACAGACCGAAACAAGCTTCCAGTTAGGCCTCGTCACCTAGGAGTACCTTTGGATCCGTCCAAAACGATTTATGAGACTATGGTACATTTGGCGCAAACCGTGCACCTATCTTACACCAACACTAACACTATCTCCAAACGGACCGAAACGACATTCCTAATGACCCACGTCACCTAGGAGTTCGATCGGTTGTGTCAAAAACGATTTCCGAGCTTATGGTACGTTCGGCGCAAACCATGGACCTATGTTGCGTCAAGATTAGCACTATCTCCAAGCAGACCGAAACAAGCTTCCAATTGAGCCTTGTGACCCAGGAGTACCCTCGGATGCATCCAAAACGATTTCTGAGCCTATGGTACGTTTGGTGCAAATCATGCATCTATCTTCCACCGACACTAACAACGTCTCCAAACAGACCGAAACGAGATTCCACATGACCCACATCACTTATGAGTTCCATCAGGTGCGTCCAAAACTATTTCTAAGCGTATGGTACGTTTGGCACAAACCTTGCACCTATTTTATGTGAAGATTAGCACTATCTCCAAATGGACCAAGAACAAGCTTCTAGTTGAGCCTCGTCACCTAGGAGTTCCATCAGTTGTGTCAAAAATGATTTCCGTGCCTATGGTAAGTTCGGCGCAAACCATGCACCTATCATGTGTCAAGATTAGCACTATGTTCAAACAGACCGAAACAAGCTTCCCGTTGAGCCTCGTAACCTAGCAGTACCATCGGGTGTGTCCAAAACGATTTCTGAGCCTATAGAACGTTTGGCGCAAATCGTACACCTCTCTTGCACCAACACTAACAACGTCTCCATCGGATGCGTCCAAAACTATTTGTAGGCCTATGGTACGTTCGGCGCAAACCATGCTCCTATCTTGCGTCAAGATTAGCACTATATCTAAATGGACCAAAACGAGCTTCCAGTTGAGCCTCATCACCAAGGAGTTCCATCTGGTTCGTCCAAAATGATTTCCAAGCATAAGGTACGTTTGGCGCAAACCGTGCACATATCTTGCATCCAAATGGATCGAAATGAGATTCCACATAACCTACGTACCGTAGGAGTTTCGTCTGGTGCGTCGAAAACAATTTTCGAGCCTATGATTCGTTCAGCGCAAACGGTGCACCTATTTTGCATCAAGACTAGCACTATCTCTAAATGGACCAAAACGAGCTTCTAGATGAGCATCGTAACCAAGGAGTACCATCGAGTGTCTCCAAAACGATTTTCGGGCCTATGGTATGTTTGGCGCAAACTGTGCACCTATCTTGCACCGACACTAAAACCGTCTTCAAACGAACCAAAACGAGATTCTATAGGACCCACGTCACCGAGGAGTTCCAACGGGTGCGTCCAAAATAATTTTCGAGCCTATAGTACTTCCGCCGCAAACCGTGCACCTATCTCGTGTCAAGATTAGCACTATCTCCAAACAGACCGAAACAAGCTTCCAGTTAGGCCTCGTCACCTAGGAGTACCATTGGATCCGTCCAAAAGGATTTATGAGACTATGGTACATTTGGCGCAAACCGTGCACCTATATCGTGTCAAGATTAGCACTATCTCCAAATAGACTGAAACAAGCTTCCAATTAGGCCTCGTCACCTAGGAGTACCATTGGATCCTTCCAAAACGATTTATGAGACTATGGTACATTTGGCACAAACTGTGCACCTATCTTACACCAACACTAACACCATCTTTAAACGGACCGAAACAACATCCCTAATGACCCACGTCACCTAGGAGTTCGATCGGTTGTGTCAAAAATGATTTCCGAGCTTATGGCACGTTCGGCGCAAACCATGGACCTATGTTGCGTCAAGATTAGCACTATCTCCAAGCAGACCGAAACAAGCTTCCAATTGAGCCTTGTGACCTAGGAGTACCCTCAGGTGCATCCAAAACAATTTCTGAGCCTATGGTACGTTTGGTGCAAACCATGCACCTATCATGCACCGACACTAACAACGTCTCCAAACAGACCGAAACGAGATTCCACATGACCCACATCACTTATGAGTTCCATAAGGTGCGTCCAAAACTATTTCTAAGCGTATGGTACGTTTGGCGCAAACCGTGCACATATCTTGCATCCAAATGGATCGAAATGAGATTCCACATAACCTACGTACCGTAGGAGTTCCGTCTGGTGCGTCAAAAACAATTTTCGAGCCTATGATTCGTTCAGCGCAAACGGTGCACCTATTTTGCATCAAGACTAGCACTATCTCTAAATGGACCAAAACGAGCTTCTAGATGGGCATCGTAGCCTAGGAGTACCATCGAGTGTCTCCAAAACGATTTTTGGGCGTATGGTATGTTTGGCGCAAACCGTGCACCTATCTTGGACCGACACTAAAACCGTCTTCAAACGAACCGAAACGAGATTCTATAGGACCCACGTCACCGAGGAGTTCCAACGGGTGCGTCCAAAATAATTTTCGAGCCTATAGTACTTTCACCGCAAACCGTGCACCTATCTTGTGTCAAGATTAGCACTATCTCCAAACAGACCGAAACAAGCTTCCAGTTAGGCCTCGTCACCTAGGAGTACCTTTGGATCCGTCCAAAACGATTTATGAGACTATGGTACATTTGGCGCAAACCGTGCACCTATCTTACACCAACACTAACACTATCTCCAAACGGACCGAAACGACATTCCTAATGACCCACGTCACCTAGGAGTTCGATCGGTTGTGTCAAAAACGATTTCCGAGCTTATGGTACGTTCGGCGCAAACCATGGACCTATGTTGCGTCAAGATTAGCACTATCTCCAAGCAGACCGAAACAAGCTTCCAATTGAGCCTTGTGACCCAGGAGTACCCTCGGATGCATCCAAAACGATTTCTGAGCCTATGGTACGTTTGGTGCAAATCATGCATCTATCTTCCACCGACACTAACAACGTCTCCAAACAGATCGAAACGAGATTCCACATGACCCACATCACTTATGAGTTCCATCAGGTGCGTCCAAAACTATTTCTAAGCGTATGGTACGTTTGGCACAAACCTTGCACCTATTTTATGTGAAGATTAGCACTATCTCCAAATGGACCAAGAACAAGCTTCTAGTTGAGCCTCGTCACCTAGGAGTTCCATCAGTTGTGTCAAAAATGATTTCCGTGCCTATGGTAAGTTCGGCGCAAACCATGCACCTATCATGTGTCAAGATTAGCACTATGTTCAAACAGACCGAAACAAGCTTCCCGTTGAGCCTCGTAACCTAGCAGTACCATCGGGTGTGTCCAAAACGATTTCTGAGCCTATAGAACGTTTGGCGCAAATCGTACACCTCTCTTGCACCAACACTAACAACGTCTCCATCGGATGCGTCCAAAACTATTTGTAGGCCTATGGTACGTTCGGCGCAAACCATGCTCCTATCTTGCGTCAAGATTAGCACTATATCTAAATGGACCAAAACGAGCTTCCAGTTGAGCCTCATCACCAAGGAGTTCCATCTGGTTCGTCCAAAATGATTTCCAAGCATAAGGTACGTTTGGCGCAAACCGTGCACATATCTTGCATCCAAATGGATCGAAATGAGATTCCACATAACCTACGTACCGTAGGAGTTTCGTCTGGTGCGTCGAAAACAATTTTCGAGCCTATGATTCGTTCAGCGCAAACGGTGCACCTATTTTGCATCAAGACTAGCACTATCTCTAAATGGACCAAAACGAGCTTCTAGATGAGCATCGTAACCAAGGAGTACCATCGAGTGTCTCCAAAACGATTTTCGGGCCTATGGTATGTTTGGCGCAAACTGTGCACCTATCTTGCACCGACACTAAAACCGTCTTCAAACGAACCAAAACGAGATTCTATAGGACCCATGTCACCGAGGAGTTCCAACGGGTGCGTCCAAAATAATTTTCGAGCCTATAGTACTTCCGCCGCAAACCGTGCACCTATCTCGTGTCAAGATTAGCACTATCTCCAAACAGACCGAAACAAGCTTCCAGTTAGGCCTCGTCACCTAGGAGTACCATTGGATCCGTCCAAAAGGATTTATGAGACTATGGTACATTTGGCGCAAACCGTGCACCTATATCGTGTCAAGATTAGCACTATCTCCAAATAGACTGAAACAAGCTTCCAATTAGGCCTCGTCACCTAGGAGTACCATTGGATCCTTCCAAAACGATTTATGAGACTATGGTACATTTGGCACAAACTGTGCACCTATCTTACACCAACACTAACACCATCTTTAAACGGACCGAAACAACATCCCTAATGACCCACGTCACCTAGGAGTTCGATCGGTTGTGTCAAAAATGATTTCCGAGCTTATGGCACGTTCGGCGCAAACCATGGACCTATGTTGCGTCAAGATTAGCACTATCTCCAAGCAGACCGAAACAAGCTTCCAATTGAGCCTTGTGACCTAGGAGTACCCTCAGGTGCATCCAAAACAATTTCTGAGCCTATGGTACGTTTGGTGCAAACCATGCACCTATCATGCACCGACACTAACAACGTCTCCAAACAGACCGAAACGAGATTCCACATGACCCACATCACTTATGAGTTCCATAAGGTGCGTCCAAAACTATTTCTAAGCGTATGGTACGTTTGGCGCAAACCGTGCACATATCTTGCATCCAAATGGATCGAAATGAGATTCCACATAACCTACGTACCGTAGGAGTTCCGTCTGGTGCGTCAAAAACAATTTTCGAGCCTATGATTCGTTCAGCGCAAACGGTGCACCTATTTTGCATCAAGACTAGCACTATCTCTAAATGGACCAAAACGAGCTTCTAGATGGGCATCGTAGCCTAGGAGTACCATCGAGTGTCTCCAAAACGATTTTTGGGCGTATGGTATGTTTGGCGCAAACCGTGCACCTATCTTGGACCGACACTAAAACCGTCTTCAAACGAACCGAAACGAGATTCTATAGGACCCACGTCACCGAGGAGTTCCAACGGGTGCGTCCAAAATAATTTTCGAGCCTATAGTACTTTCACCGCAAACCGTGCACCTATCTTGTGTCAAGATTAGCACTATCTCCAAACAGACCGAAACAAGCTTCCAGTTAGGCCTCGTCACCTAGGAGTACCTTTGGATCCGTCCAAAACGATTTATGAGACTATGGTACATTTGGCGCAAACCGTGCACCTATCTTACACCAACACTAACACTATCTCCAAACGGACCGAAACGACATTCCTAATGACCCACGTCACCTAGGAGTTCGATCGGTTGTGTCAAAAACGATTTCCGAGCTTATGGTACGTTCGGCGCAAACCATGGACCTATGTTGCGTCAAGATTAGCACTATCTCCAAGCAGACCGAAACAAGCTTCCAATTGAGCCTTGTGACCCAGGAGTACCCTCGGATGCATCCAAAACGATTTCTGAGCCTATGGTACGTTTGGTGCAAATCATGCATCTATCTTCCACCGACACTAACAACGTCTCCAAACAGACCGAAACGAGATTCCACATGACCCACATCACTTATGAGTTCCATCAGGTGCGTCCAAAACTATTTCTAAGCGTATGGTACGTTTGGCACAAACCTTGCACCTATTTTATGTGAAGATTAGCACTATCTCCAAATGGACCAAGAACAAGCTTCTAGTTGAGCCTCGTCACCTAGGAGTTCCATCAGTTGTGTCAAAAATGATTTCCGTGCCTATGGTAAGTTCGGCGCAAACCATGCACCTATCATGTGTCAAGATTAGCACTATGTTCAAACAGACCGAAACAAGCTTCCCGTTGAGCCTCGTAACCTAGCAGTACCATCGGGTGTGTCCAAAACGATTTCTGAGCCTATAGAACGTTTGGCGCAAATCGTACACCTCTCTTGCACCAACACTAACAACGTCTCCATCGGATGCGTCCAAAACTATTTGTAGGCCTATGGTACGTTCGGCGCAAACCATGCTCCTATCTTGCGTCAAGATTAGCACTATATCTAAATGGACCAAAACGAGCTTCCAGTTGAGCCTCATCACCAAGGAGTTCCATCTGGTTCGTCCAAAATGATTTCCAAGCATAAGGTACGTTTGGCGCAAACCGTGCACATATCTTGCATCCAAATGGATCGAAATGAGATTCCACATAACCTACGTACCGTAGGAGTTTCGTCTGGTGCGTCGAAAACAATTTTCGAGCCTATGATTCGTTCAGCGCAAACGGTGCACCTATTTTGCATCAAGACTAGCACTATCTCTAAATGGACCAAAACGAGCTTCTAGATGAGCATCGTAACCAAGGAGTACCATCGAGTGTCTCCAAAACGATTTTCGGGCCTATGGTATGTTTGGCGCAAACTGTGCACCTATCTTGCACCGACACTAAAACCGTCTTCAAACGAACCAAAACGAGATTCTATAGGACCCACGTCACCGAGGAGTTCCAACGGGTGCGTCCAAAATAATTTTCGAGCCTATAGTACTTCCGCCGCAAACCGTGCACCTATCTCGTGTCAAGATTAGCACTATCTCCAAACAGACCGAAACAAGCTTCCAGTTAGGCCTCGTCACCTAGGAGTACCATTGGATCCGTCCAAAAGGATTTATGAGACTATGGTACATTTGGCGCAAACCGTGCACCTATATCGTGTCAAGATTAGCACTATCTCCAAATAGACTGAAACAAGCTTCCAATTAGGCCTCGTCACCTAGGAGTACCATTGGATCCTTCCAAAACGATTTATGAGACTATGGTACATTTGGCACAAACTGTGCACCTATCTTACACCAACACTAACACCATCTTTAAACGGACCGAAACAACATCCCTAATGACCCACGTCACCTAGGAGTTCGATCGGTTGTGTCAAAAATGATTTCCGAGCTTATGGCACGTTCGGCGCAAACCATGGACCTATGTTGCGTCAAGATTAGCACTATCTCCAAGCAGACCGAAACAAGCTTCCAATTGAGCCTTGTGACCTAGGAGTACCCTCAGGTGCATCCAAAACAATTTCTGAGCCTATGGTACGTTTGGTGCAAACCATGCACCTATCATGCACCGACACTAACAACGTCTCCAAACAGACCGAAACGAGATTCCACATGACCCACATCACTTATGAGTTCCATAAGGTGCGTCCAAAAACTATTTCTAAGCGTATGGTACGTTTGGCGCAAACCGTGCACATATCTTGCATCCAAATGGATCGAAATGAGATTCCACATAACCTACGTACCGTAGGAGTTCCGTCTGGTGCGTCAAAAACAATTTTCGAGCCTATGATTCGTTCAGCGCAAACGGTGCACCTATTTTGCATCAAGACTAGCACTATCTCTAAATGGACCAAAACGAGCTTCTAGATGGGCATCGTAGCCTAGGAGTACCATCGAGTGTCTCCAAAACGATTTTTGGGCGTATGGTATGTTTGGCGCAAACCGTGCACCTATCTTGGACCGACACTAAAACCGTCTTCAAACGAACCGAAACGAGATTCTATAGGACCCACGTCACCGAGGAGTTCCAACGGGTGCGTCCAAAATAATTTTCGAGCCTATAGTACTTTCACCGCAAACCGTGCACCTATCTTGTGTCAAGATTAGCACTATCTCCAAACAGACCGAAACAAGCTTCCAGTTAGGCCTCGTCACCTAGGAGTACCTTTGGATCCGTCCAAAACGATTTATGAGACTATGGTACATTTGGCGCAAACCGTGCACCTATCTTACACCAACACTAACACTATCTCCAAACGGACCGAAACGACATTCCTAATGACCCACGTCACCTAGGAGTTCGATCGGTTGTGTCAAAAACGATTTCCGAGCTTATGGTACGTTCGGCGCAAACCATGGACCTATGTTGCGTCAAGATTAGCACTATCTCCAAGCAGACCGAAACAAGCTTCCAATTGAGCCTTGTGACCCAGGAGTACCCTCGGATGCATCCAAAACGATTTCTGAGCCTATGGTACGTTTGGTGCAAATCATGCATCTATCTTCCACCGACACTAACAACGTCTCCAAACAGACCGAAACGAGATTCCACATGACCCACATCACTTATGAGTTCCATCAGGTGCGTCCAAAACTATTTCTAAGCGTATGGTACGTTTGGCACAAACCTTGCACCTATTTTATGTGAAGATTAGCACTATCTCCAAATGGACCAAGAACAAGCTTCTAGTTGAGCCTCGTCACCTAGGAGTTCCATCAGTTGTGTCAAAAATGATTTCCGTGCCTATGGTAAGTTCGGCGCAAACCATGCACCTATCATGTGTCAAGATTAGCACTATGTTCAAACAGACCGAAACAAGCTTCCCGTTGAGCCTCGTAACCTAGCAGTACCATCGGGTGTGTCCAAAACGATTTCTGAGCCTATAGAACGTTTGGCGCAAATCGTACACCTCTCTTGCACCAACACTTACAACGTCTCCATCGGATGCGTCCAAAACTATTTGTAGGCCTATGGTACGTTCGGCGCAAACCATGCTCCTATCTTGCGTCAAGATTAGCACTATATCTAAATGGACCAAAACGAGCTTCCAGTTGAGCCTCATCACCAAGGAGTTCCATCTGGTTCGTCCAAAATGATTTCCAAGCATAAGGTACGTTTGGCGCAAACCGTGCACATATCTTGCATCCAAATGGATCGAAATGAGATTCCACATAACCTACGTACCGTAGGAGTTTCGTCTGGTGCGTCGAAAACAATTTTCGAGCCTATGATTCGTTCAGCGCAAACGGTGCACCTATTTTGCATCAAGACTAGCACTATCTCTAAATGGACCAAAACGAGCTTCTAGATGAGCATCGTAACCAAGGAGTACCATCGAGTGTCTCCAAAACGATTTTCGGGCCTATGGTATGTTTGGCGCAAACTGTGCACCTATCTTGCACCGACACTAAAACCGTCTTCAAACGAACCAAAACGAGATTCTATAGGACCCACGTCACCGAGGAGTTCCAACGGGTGCGTCCAAAATAATTTTCGAGCCTATAGTACTTCCGCCGCAAACCGTGCACCTATCTCGTGTCAAGATTAGCACTATCTCCAAACAGACCGAAACAAGCTTCCAGTTAGGCCTCGTCACCTAGGAGTACCATTGGATCCGTCCAAAAGGATTTATGAGACTATGGTACATTTGGCGCAAACCGTGCACTCTATATCGTGTCAAGATTAGCACTATCTCCAAATAGACTGAAACAAGCTTCCAATTAGGCCTCGTCACCTAGGAGTACCATTGGATCCTTCCAAAACGATTTATGAGACTATGGTACATTTGGCACAAACTGTGCACCTATCTTACACCAACACTAACACCATCTTTAAACGGACCGAAACAACATCCCTAATGACCCACGTCACCTAGGAGTTCGATCGGTTGTGTCAAAAATGATTTCCGAGCTTATGGCACGTTCGGCGCAAACCATGGACCTATGTTGCGTCAAGATTAGCACAATCTCCAAGCAGACCGAAACAAGCTTCCAATTGAGCCTTGTGACCTAGGAGTACCCTCAGGTGCATCCAAAACAATTTCTGAGCCTATGGTACGTTTGGTGCAAACCATGCACCTATCTTGCACCGACACTAACAACGTCTCCAAACAGACCGAAACGAGATTCCACATGACCCACATCACTTATGAGTTCCATCAGGTGCGTCCAAAACTATTTCTAAGCGTATGGTACGTTTGGCACAAACCTTGCACCTATTTTACGTGAAGATTAGCACTATCTCCAAATGGACCAAGAACAAGCTTCTAGTTGAGCCTCGTCACCTAGGAGTTCCATCGGTTGTGTCAAAAATGATTTCCGTGCCTATGGTAAGTTCGGCGCAAACCATGCACCTATCATGTGTTCAAGATTAGCACTATGTTCAAACAGACCGAAACAAGCTTCCCGTTGAGCCTCGTAACCTAGCAGTACCATCGGGT